>QKWP01000258.1:67329-165646 GCA_003550325.1 Gigaspora rosea
ATCAAGTTCACGAAAAGATGAAATACCACAAGAAAAACGTCGAAAAACTAAGATTCGACCTGCTGGCTTATGCTCAGCCAAAATAAAAGTTACACACTACCCTTCGGAACAAAAAGTTAAAGTAGAACGGTTTAAAGATTCACCTGATCATGATCACTCATTGGAAGAAAGTGAAAAATTAAAGCGTTCGCAAGCTGTTCGGGCTTTGGTTGAACTAGAAGCCATTAAGAACTATCGGCCACCCGAAATAACGAATGCAGTAAAAGAATATGCAAAAGAAAAATTGAATCTAGGGGAGAGTGTCAAAGAATTAAAGCGTAAAGAAGTTTCAAACATAAAGCTTAAAGTTCGTGGGGCCCTCGATACACATCTTATTGGCAATTCAAAGCATGAATCAGACATTCGTGAAGCATTTTCTTTTCTTAAAGATCAAGGATACAAGGTTGAGTGCTTTAAAATTGCTAACCAACCTACGCAGGGCTTGTTTTTGTGCACCCCAATCAAATTAATAATCTTGAGGAGTACGGATGGTTGACATTAATCGATTCAACACACAAAACAAATAGATATGATTATCGTTTGTTTACTTTGTATGTTCGTAACACGTATGGATGTTGGGATGTAGGGGCACATTATTTTGTTAGTAATGAGGATAGTAACACTGTTGCAGAGGCTTTGAAGACAGTTCGACGGTTTGCAAAACAATGGGAGCCTAGGTATTTTCTTTCTGACCATAGTCATGTTGAAACAAAAAGTATAAAAGAAGCCTTTCCAGGCCTTCAGAATGGTGAACAAGAATGTGCTGTTATCTATTGTACAGTCCATACTATGAGAACATGGATGGGAAAGATTTATGAACCCAAAACTCAGCAAAAAATGACTCAAGCGATGCACAAAAGGACTAAGATTGGCTGTGAAAGCCTTATTCAAGAAGCAATTAACGAGTGCCCGGTCTCAGATGTACAACGATACATACAAAGAAATTATTCAAAAAATACAGACCAGTGGGCCCTTTGGGCCCGGCAACATTCACCCTTGCTTCTGCAAGTGACTACAACAAATCCTTTGGAGTCGTATCACTCCAAATTAAAACGAACAACTTCTCTGCATTACGGATTGATCGGTACAAATATTTTTTTTTTATTTTTTTTTTTATATATCTAGCCAGGTTTAGAATTGATTTTAAGTCGAAATCGAATCAATTCTAAGAATCTATCTAAGGTTAAAATATTTATTTTATTTTGTCAATTGTACAACTTATTCTTGAACTAATTCAAAGTTTACAATGTAGATAGTGTGGTCAACGTTTACAATGGCTAAGATTTTCAATCGAACAAAGACTTTTGACGGTTATTAGGTACGTGTGGCTTGAACTTGTTTTTGGAGCCTCAATTGTAATATTGAATTAGCTGCGCAATGCAGAGATTCTGATCCACAAAAAAACCTGCTTTAATAGTTTAGGTTAAACGGAATAAAAGCATTAGAAATTTAGATAATGCAAACGAAATTAAAAGGCAATATGAATATTCACATAGAAAACATCTTATGAAATATAATAGAGTGGATTCTTTTAAATTAAAGATTTAACTAGATCATAGAAGAAGTAAGTATTTAAATTATGATATGATACTACCTATACTATATATTGTTTTATTTTAATTTATATTTAGAATTAATTATATTTAAGTTTCTAGATTACATATTGTTGAAGAATAGTAGATTTAAAGTGTATAGACTAACTCATGACACAGTAAAAAATGTTTAAAAAACATCTGAATTATGGAAAATGTGTCAATTGTAATCGATATAACACGTCTCCAGCTTGGTGTCAAACATGTTATCTTCAGAAAACAACACAAGGATGACAAGTGGAAATAAGGATATCGATGATTGTATTAATGAATATGAAGGTATGCATGACTGTATATAACAACCATAAAGTGGAGCTTAAAACGTTGGATAGTTCATAAAATTTATTAAATATTTTAAAAGAAGTAAGTTTATTTCATTAAACACAAAAAATTATTCAATTAATAATGACATATACCTAACTACTATTAATTAATATGTTATAAGTTTAAACATTATTTGCAATTAGAAAATGAAAGTGTATTTGAAAACACTATAATCAATAAATATATGTTAGTATTTAATGAACCTGGTTCAAAAAAAAAGGAGTGGAATGGAAAATGTACAAGTTGCAACCGATATAGCACATCAGAGGATTGGTGTCAGGCATGCGACCCTCAGAAAACAACGTTAAGCGGAGTTTAAGATATCGATGATTGTATTAAAGAATTAACTTAAAGCTACAGAATATGAGAACCTAGCCGAATGGATTCCTTTTAATAGATTAGATAATGTTCAAAATATTGGTGATAAGTTTAGATGGAAAACGATTCGTGGATGGAGATGGACGGAAAAATGAATATGCACAGTCACAAAATTTATTAGATATTTTTTAAAAGAGGTATGATATTATATGATTTTATTATACGTGGATTATTTAATAATAAAGCTATAGATTCAACTTTTATTATATGCATATAATAAATATTTTTAGTTTAAATGTCATTTGCAATTAGAAAATGAAAGCGTCTTTGGATTCACTCAAAACACGACCACAAATGATTATATGTTGGTATTTGATGAATTTGGTTTTGAAAGAGACAAATTATGGAAATTGTGCAAGTTGCAACCGATATAACACATCTTTCGCTTGGTGTCAAACATGTGATCCTCAGAAAACAATACAAGGATGGACAAGTGGAAATAAGGATATCGATGATTGTATTAAAGAATTTCAACTTAAAGCTACATCGTATGAAGATGTGACCAAGTGGGTTCCTTTTAATAGATTAGATAATGTTCAAAAGATTGGTGATAAGTTTTCAGCAACCCGGTTAGATGGAAAACGTTGTGTTGATGGGAATGAATGCATACAGTCACGTACATCATTATATAAAGTGGAGCTTAAAATATTGGCTAGTTCACAATATTTATTAAATATTTTAAAAGAGGTAAGACGATATTATATAACTTATTATACGTGGATTATTTAATATGTATATTATAAATATTTTTTAATTTAAAAATCATTTGCAATTAGAAAATGAAAATGTCTTTGGATTAACTCAAAACACTACAACCAATGAATATATGTTAGTGTTTGATGAATTTGGTTCTAGAAGATTTGAGTGGAATGGAAAATGTGCAAATTGCAACCGATATAACACATCAAAAGCTTGATGTCTATTATGTGACCCTCAGAAAATAACATACGGATGGACAAGTGGAAATAAAGAAGTTGATGATTGTATTAAAGAACTTCAACTTAAAGCCACAGAATATGAAGATGTGATCGAGTGGATTCCTTTTAATAGATTAAATTGTATTCAAACAATTGGTGATGGATGTTTAGCAATGTGGTTAGATAGAATACGATGCATATATAGAAGTGAATGGGAATACACGTATACCATCATATACAGTAGAGCTTAAAACATTGGCTAGTTCACAAAATTTATTAAATATTTTAAAAGAGGTAAGATGATATTATATGATTTTATTATACGTTAATTAATTGGTAAAGTTATATACCTAACTTCTATTAATGTATATGATTATACAGTATAAGCTTAAAGATCATTTGCAATTAGAAAGTAAAAGTATCTTTGGATTAACTCAAAATACCACAACCAATGAATATACGTTAGTGTTTGATGAATTTAGTTCCAAAAGAAAGAAACCTAATGGGAAATGTGCAAATTGCAACCGATACAATATATCAAAAGCTTGGTGTCAAACATGTGGCCCTTAGAAAATGACATACGGATGGACAAGTGGAAATAAAGGTGTCGATAATTGCATTAAAGAATTTCAACACGAAGCCACAGAATATGAAGATGTGATCGAGTGGAGTCCTTTTAATAGATTTGATAGTATTCAAATGATTGGTGATAAATGTTTAGCAACGTGGTTAGACGGAATACGAATAATTTCAAGTGTATATGATGAAGAAGGAAATCTACAGGAATGCACACAGTCACGTATACCATCATATAAAGTAGAGCTTAAAACGGTTCATGAACTGCAGAGATGGGTTATGCATAAGTATAGTTCTTGAAAGAATAGTTATGATTGTTAACACTGGCATTAAGTGAGTTTTAAAATCCTATTAATTAAAGTATTATTTAAGTTAAAACGTGTTTGTTTGTATAACGTATAATTCTAAGAATAATTGACTTTAAAAACAGAATCGATATTTACGTTTTCGACTTAGAATGAAAATCGATTCTGAACTATAGTTGCTTGAACGGTATAATGGTTGGGCTTGAGTTAATTCTAATTAAACTGAATAAGAATTTCAACTCGGGTCTAAACACTATACAAAAACTCATTGAATTGTTAGCACAATTAGTGACTTATTGTTTTGTTGTTATTCTTTAGGTGCATGCCATAAAGTTGTTGAACTCGACAAGAAGAAACGTGTAGACTCGGAGTATATTGCTTTCGAATTCCGCATCAAAAAAATTTCAGTATTTGGAATTGATAACGATGTTCTTGTTGAAATTCATAAATTTCCATATCCCATACAACAACTGATAATCAACGAATTTTGTGCTGTTGAAGGAAGAATTGAAAAGGGAAAAGCTGCACCAGGCCTTATGTCACTTGACTGTAATTGTCTTTTTTTTTGCCGATATTTGCTCCCATGTCGACATATATTTCATGAGCACTTGCATGGTTCTACAAGATTGTTAACGAATGAAACGTGGTTGAGATTTCAGCAAATGTTCGAAGAGGCCGGGTTTGATATCTACACTAGTCGCGAATTAATTGAAGTAAGAAGGCCCCAAAGAACTGAAGTTGAGAAGGCTGCGGAAAGTCGTCGTTTAGTTGTAAATGAGTTGATTGAAAGGGTACGTGATGTATACTGGCGAGTCGAAGGGAGAGGTAATTCTTTGCAAACAAATACTTTTGTTCAAGAATTGAGTACGAACCTGGAGCTTGTATTAAATAAAAATATAGAATAGTGAAATGTTAGTTTAAAAGCAGCATGAATAAAGATTTTATATAATAACAATTAGTTTTTAAAAAAATTGTATAATTTTTTTTTTAATTGGTATTAAATTTTGTTAAAAGTTATTTAAAGTTTTTTTGTAAATTAGAAGTTATAAATTACCGTACAGCACGGACCACGGTACCCCCCATATCAAAGTACCCTCTCCAAAAAAATTATATGGTGGAATATAAAATACCCGGGGGGTATACCCTATGAAAAAAATTTCTTCATATGAAAAATCGCTTAGTATAATACCCGGGTACTAACTTGGAATTTGCCCATGGAATGTAACGTACCTGGGGTACCGTGGTCCACGCTGTACGGTAGTTAATTTAACAGCCGTCTAAGCAAACTTGATGAAATTTTTGCAGAATTAAATAAAAGAAAGTTAAGTTGTCGCTGAGATATTAGTTCAAAGTTTTATCTTTGCTTCTATTTTATAGGCGGTTTAATTCTTTATCCAACTTTGAATGAAGATATCTCGGCAACCGTCTAAGAAAACTCGATAAAATCTTTTTTTTTAATTCTACGAGATTGTAGAACTAAAATAAAAAAAAGTTTATAAAATTTTTCTAAAGTTTTTGCTGAAATATCTTCGCTGAAATTTTTAAAAAAACTCCATTAATGAAATTATATAGGGTTACACAAAATCGATCTATCCGATCTTCCGAGGTGTCCTAACCAAACCCCCGTACCCCGTAACCACACCTGGCTTTAGACGGTTACTATTTTTAGTAATTTATTAATTAAATTTAATATTTTAATTATTTTATTTTATACTATTTAATACTATAATAATTTTTTAAAAAATTTATAAAAAGTTAAAATATCATATAATTTTTAATATTAGTAATTTTATTTTAATAAAATATTAATTTTTAATATATAAAAATTGTAATAACAAATTTGTAAAAATTACTAATTTCGGTCTTGTGTAATATTGCACAAATTCGTGTAACTTTAATTATCTTGAAAAGTACTGCATAAAATTTTATAATTTTTTTTTATTTAAAAAATATAGATTTAAAGAAATTATAATTTAATTTTTAGCTTAATATCTTACATATTTAACTCTGTATAAATTTTTAAAAAGTGTCCACAATAATATGGTAGGCCACTGTAGTCAACCGACTTGTCACACTATTTATGACTGAATGTTTTGTTATATATAAATTTATAAAAAAAAACATATTACTATAAGCTTTGAATCTATATGTTTTTTCCTCTACATATTAACTTAAAATTAAATTTTTTGGAAATATAGAACAAAAAAAGAAGAAAAAATTAAGTTTAAAAATTGAATTAAAATTTTGCTGATTTTGTACAAAATATAACTTTGCCAAAAACAAATATTTAATAATTTTAAGATAATAAATATGTATAAAATCATGCCCTGAACAACTTTATTTAGGCAACTAAAGTTAGGTTACCTTGTAAGAAAATGGATTATCTATGTACTAAAATTAAATTTTTTGGGGTTTCAATATAAAACTCCTTTTTTTATCAAGATAACCTACTTTGGGCGCTCAAGCAAAGTTGTTCAGCATGCAATTTTATTTATATTTAAAATCAAAACATGTTTTCTTAGCTATTTACTAAGTGAAAAATAGGGTCAAAGTAGAAAAATTTTTTTTTTAAAAAAATTTTTTCTAACTTTGATCCTATTTTTCATTTAGTAAATAGCTGAAAAAACATGTCTTAACTTTAAATACAAATAAAATTGCATGCTGAACAACTTTGCTTAAATGCACAAAGTAGGTTATTTTAATAAAAAATAGAGTTTTATATTGAAACCCCAAAAAATTTAATTTTAGTACATACCGGTAGATAACCCATTTTTCTTACAAGGTAACTGCCTAAGTAAAGTTGTTCAGAGTATGATTTTACATATATTTATTGTTTTAAAATCATTAAATATTTGTTTTTAGAAAAGTTACATTTTCATTTTGTACAAAATTGGCAAATTTTAATTTGATTTTTAAGCTCAATTTTTTCTTTTTCTTTTGTTCTATATTCCCGAAAAATTTAATTTTAAGTTAATATATAGGGAAAGAAATATTATAAATTCAAAGCTTAAAGTAATTTTGAAGCATTAGTTTTTTACTTATAGTATTTAAATCCTTAGTAGGGTAACATAGTGATTATCCAATGTTACAACTTTGAGGGGCAGTAACCAACAAGCCAATCAGAGCCACTGCCATGTGGTGACTGATTGGTGGTGCAGGCTACTGTGTTAGTCATCAGTAAACTCATAATTTTAGTCATGTAACAAATTATTAATTGTCACCCATGTGTTTATAGTTAAAAAGGGGTGTGATGTCAGACCCCTCCAAAGTCTAAGGGATAGACAAATTTTTGATTTGGCATGAATTATAAATTTTTTGGCCCGAATTATCATAATTTTGGCTGAATCATTTAGACCAAAAAATGATTGACAATGATGACAGAAAATGATGACAGATTTTTTAAAATTCAGAAGATGACCATGCATTGATTATTTTTAAAATTTACTAATTAATTTTTCAGAGTGAACCCAGAAAGTGTATAAAAAAAGTTGATTTTTTTATCAAAATTGAAAATTTTAGAAAATCCTAAATCTGGAAATAAAATGAAAAATCATTGTTAATCGATGAATATTTGACCAAATGAGATGAAATTTTTATAATAAACCCTCGAATACCTATTCTATCAGGTTACTTAGTTGATTTTTTGAGATTTCATTTTGAGAAAGTGCCTCTGGAATTAGTTGAAGTTTAGGAGAAAACTTGTGAAAACATATGCGTCTAAATTTACAAAAACATTGATATCTACATGAGTTTTCAACATTTTTTTATGAAATTTGAAATTTAAATGCTCTGAGATATGCCCTATAAGGCTTGTTATAAATTTTTTTTTAGTTAGCATAGTAAATTTCTTGAAATCATTGGCTAACAGTGGGTTATTTTGAAAACGTATCTAACAAAAAACTTGATAAATGAAAAAATTCAATAACTTCATCAATATCAGTCCAAATACCATGAGATTTCACAAAAAAATTTTGTGTCCATACTCTAATGGCTTGTAGAATTTGAGCATATATTATTATGTAGCTTTAAAAAATCTAGCCTGTGATAGCGATTTTTCCGTTTTTATCAAAATTGAAAATTTTAGAAAATCCCGAATCTGGAAATAAAATGAAAAATCGTTGTTAATCGATGAATATTTGACCAAATTAGCTAAAATTTTTATAGTAAACTCTCGAATACCTATTTTATCAGATTACTTAGTTGATTTTTTGGTTTCATTTTGAGAAAGTGCCTCTGGAATCAGTAGAAAGTTCGAGGAAAACTTGTGAAAACGTATGCGTTCGAATTTACAAAAACATTGATATCTTCACGAGTTTTCAATATTTTTTTATGAAATTTGAGATTCAAATGCTCTGAGATATGCCCTACAAGGCTAGTTATAAATTTTTTTTAGTTAGCATAGTAAAATTTCTTGTAAATCATTGCCTAACAGTGGGTTATTTTACTAATTTGTAAATAAATGAAAAAATTCAATAACTTCATCAATATCGGTCCAAATACTATGAGATTTCACAGAAAAAATTTTGTGTCCATACTTTAATGGCTTGTAAAATTGAGCATATATTATTATGTAGCTTTAAAAAATCTAGCCTGTGATGGTGATTTTTCCGTCTTCATCAAAATTGAAAATTTTAGAAAATCCCAAATCTGGAAATAAAATGAAAAATCATTGATATTTGACCAAATCAACTAAAATTTTTATGGTAAACTCTCGAATATCTATTTTATCAGGTTACTTAGTTGATTTTTGAGGTTTTATTTTGAGAAAGTGCCTCCGGAATCAGTAGAAGGTTAGGGAAAAACTTGTGAAAACATATGCATTCAAATTTACAAAAATGTTGATATCTTCACGAGTTTTCAATATT
Source organism: Gigaspora rosea (assembly GCA_003550325.1). Lineage (NCBI taxonomy): Eukaryota > Fungi > Glomeromycota > Glomeromycetes > Diversisporales > Gigasporaceae > Gigaspora > Gigaspora rosea. Next base: position 76,326 of record QKWP01000258.1, read on the forward strand.
TTTTCATGAAATTTGAAATTAAAATGCTCTGAGATATGCCCTACAAGACTAGTTATAAATTTTTTTTAGTTAGCATAGTAAAATTTCTTGTAAATCATTGCCTAACTGTGGGTTATTTTGAAAATTTATCTAACGAAAAACTTGAAACTTGAAATTTTATTTACTAATTTGGGGATGTCTAAAGCAGAGTAGATTTAGGTAGGTTTTAGGTATTATATATAAGCAAAATTGCCTTCCCAACATTTTTAATTAATCCACCAAGGTAGGTTTAGACTACCGTTTTTTGTATGTTTCAGGTTTTTCGCTTTCTGCTTCACTAAAGATCATCAAATTTCTATAATTTGATTGGTCATATGTTATGTGGCATTCTTAGATGAATTTTAAACCACTTTATTTAAGATTCTTTATAATTTTATTATTAAAAAAAAATATGAACGATAACTGATAGGATTATAAGGATTATTTATAACCACCAAGAATTTCATTAGTACCTTAACCTCGAAAAATCCATATCTCTAATTTATTAAAAGAAATCCATTCAATTACATCTTTATATTCTGTAGATTCAAATTGAAGTTCTTTAATAAAATCATCGATATCTTTATTTCCACATGTTCATCCTTTACAAAGATTCAAAACTTTTTGGAAGAACCTACCGAAAAAACAACGAACTTGCATAAGGAATATTTGCCAGAAGAAATACGAACTTACTGAAAGTACTGCAGAAAGACTATGAAAAATCACAAAAGAACACACCAAAGACAAACAAATAAATTAGTGAACTTAAAAAAAAAACACCCTGATACCAAAATATGAAAAGAACAAAAAACAGCTGAGCTACCTGAATCGCATGATTTCGTGACCTCTAACCCAAAATTTCAATGACGACAGCTCCAAGGCTTCAATGATGGCTTCAATGATAACTCCCAAGGTTTTAATGATGACTCCAACGATGACTCCAACGACAGCTCCAATGATAGCTCCAAGGCTTCCAATGACGACTTCTTAAAGAGAAAAAAAAAAACCTACCGGTAGTTATCAATAAATCAAAATAACAAATAAAAACAATGATAATCAAAAGGATAATTATTGTTTATATATGATCACCAATTTTAAAAATGATTGGTTGATCATATAAGGGTTGCCATAGCGACAGGTCGCTATTTTCTTTTTGTCTTAAAATAAAAGCAATTTTATTAAATTTTGATTAGTTAATTGTCAAGATATTTAAGTTTAAAATTTTGAAAAAAGAGATGTTTATTTATGATAGGATATGGTAGATATAGAATTTAAAAAAAAATTTATAATTGTAAAAGAATTTATTATTTTATAAATAAGATTATATACAAAAAAATTAATAGGATTTATAAATCACTAATTTCAAATAATATATTGATAATTAATTCAAAATCAGAAACCTAAACATTAGTACTAAAACACTTTATTAAATAAGTTTAAAGGTATTTGACAGATTCTTTTTTTTTTATACTGTATTGTACCAGTTTTAAAAAATTAACCTATATACTCAAAATAATGCCCATGTATTTAAAATAACGCCCATGCACATACTTGAAATAATGCCCATGCATTCAAAATAATGCGCAAATGCCTGTTATTTCAAAAATTTACAGTATATGTTTTATAATAATTTTTATTATAAACACTTATATATCAATAGATATAATATGTACTCTGACTAATAGTGATAGGTCTTTATCAAAAATTTGTTATATTTTAATATACTATATTAAAAAACTAATATTTATTATCTAATATTAATTTATTATAGAGGTCTACTCCTTTTTTTTTAAATAATATATTTTAGCTAATAAGATTATTGAATTAAATTAAGATAAGGTTTGGCTTTTATTCTTCTATCTTCTAAAATATTATTTAATAAGATTAATGCTTTTAGTTATATTTAAAGTATTAAAAAATTTTTTTGTTGTTAATAAATTTAAGTTAGTATACAAAGTATACAAAATTTTTAAGCAGTTATTCTTCTAATAATTACATAGAAATTTTTTTAAAAATGTGCTTATATTAAGGTTTTTTCTTATAAATTAAATCATATTTTGGCCTAAACATAAATGTGATTAGATATGATGTTATTGTATAGAAGATGACTATATGGAGGGACTACTGTACACGTAATAAATTATATAAATTTTTATTAACAAATATACTATACAGCATATCAATATACAGTATATATATTAAATTATAATTATCCAGTAGTTACTATTGATCATGTTCATATTAACTCTATATCATGTTCGGACTGATCCTATATTTTGATTATACCGTAAATTCTCGAAATAACGGGCATGGGCGTCATTCCGAGAATTTATGGTATATCCCTTTTTTTCGCTTATTTATCCATTATCAAAAGTCAAAAAACTGACGATCAAAACAAAAAAAAGAAAAAAAGAAAAAAAGAGAGAAAGAAACCTTGTGATCAATAAACCAAACTTTGAAAAACGTTGCATTTAAATTAATTAATATGAATAACATGATCAATGAACTCTCCTGGATAAAAGTAAGATATAGGTAATATTGGTCTGGCTCGGATCATGCCGCTTCGCGGCATGTTCCGAACCAACAAATGAAAACTAAATGACGACACTGACCCAATACCACCACATCTTACCTGATAACTATTAATTATTAGTAATTAATAATTTAATATTAACCCTGATATAAAATAATTTATTAAAATAAAATATAATTATAATACAGTATTTAATATACAATAATATATATATATTACATGTTATATTTATTTATAAATTGTATATATATTTTCTATAAACCTTTAGAAACTTTTTATAATAGCAATATACATATCATTAAATTGGTTATTCTTAATACCAATTTTTTTAAATTATGCAATCGAAATATATTTTTACCACACATTTGTTTTTTTTTTTTATTTCGTATCGTAATTACTCACGAACCATAACTATTTTTTTGTTCTTAATATTGGCGAAGAATTAGTTAATAAAACTTCATCTTTCGCCTTTTTTTTTTTTTTATAGCTTAGAAACATAAAAAAATTATACTTAAAAATAATGATTAAGCTTTTCTTAATTGCTACAACTTACCTGAATCAAATATTATTAAAGCGAAGAAAAACGAGAAACATAATAAAAAAAAAAAAAGGATAGTCGAAAGTAAATGCCCATTACTTTAAAACTCTCCATTTGAATGGTCGAAACCCAAAAGTTCATTTTTAATGACTGTCGATAACGAAGGGTCACATGTTTGATAGATATCATTAATCAATGATTCACATTCCCGCTTTAAATTCGTAGACATAAAGTGACTATCTAAAGCCATTCGGTAGCAATCTAAGGCTTTTTGAAGATCTCTTTGGCAACCGATGCCAATATGATAAAATTTACCAAGTGTTAATTTATTAAGACCAGGACAAGAGGGGAAATTATCGCAAACTTCACGTATCAAGTGGAAAGCTTCAACAAAGTTCAGGGTGAAAGGGTCGAAAGTAGTATAGCCAAGTTCAATATCACACATAGCCTTTTCGTAAAGTAATAGCGCGTATTCCATTTTACCACCCCAATAAAAATCACATTCACTTGACCGATGAAACCATTTGAGTGCTTCATCGTCGTTTTTAAGAGTACCTATTCCAGCGGAATTGCAATTTCCGGCGAATTTCATACCTTGTGGATCACCTAACTCTGCAAGGCGTAGGTAAAGACTATAAGCATGCTGATAATCTACAGGTGTGCCAATACCGTGCCGAAGACAGTAAGCAAGGTTGAACATTGCGTCCAGATTCCTAAATAAAGTAAAAATTGATTAATAAAAAATAAATAAGAAAGATATATAACATATATACATATATATATAATATATAATGTATTAAATATAATACATATATATAATATATATGTACATATACATATATATAATATATATGTACATATACATATATATATATATAATGTATAAATATATATATATATATATGCAAGAAAAAAAATAATTCAATTAAGTTAAACATACCCTTTATGAACAGCTTGTTGATAATATTTAACAGCACGCTGGGCGTCTGGTTCAACTCCAATGCCCATTTGAAAACAGATCCCTAATTGACATAAACTAGCAGCATTTGGAGGATTTGAATTGGCATTTTCCAAATAGAACTCAACAGCTTTTTTTTCATCTCTAAAAGAATTGTAAATATATTTAAATATATTATGGATACATATATAATTATAGACGAAAGATACAAAATTTTTATAAAATTTAATAATTTAATAATAGCTTGCACATACTTTTTTATACCAATACCGTGTTGCAGGCAATAAGCAACTTGATGTTTTGCACGTGTTGAACCAAAATTCGCAGCAATCATAAAATTTTTAAAAGCTTGAATTTCATCACGAGGTTTTACGATATGAAGGAAATAATGACCTTGATCATAATAATAAACAGCAGGATTTGTTTCAGTTGGAGGAGTCATCGGTAATAAAATTTCATTACGAGGAGTGGTTGGCGTCGGCGGATAGCCACTTTCAAAAGGGTTGGTAGTTGATACGAAATGAACTTTGGATTCGATAGCAGCATCTTTTTGGATGATCAATTGAATTAGAAATTATTTACACTTTTTAATAAATTGAGTATTATAAAATTAGTATAAAAAAAAAAAAAAGTTTTTTTTTTTTTTTTTTTTTTTAAAATCTGGTTCTGCTCGTTCACGGAAACAATACCTTCTTGTGTGACAGCCATTGAATCATTAAGAATATCAGAACACTAACATTGTTTAATAAGGATATTTAAAGAGTTAGAAATAAATAAATAAATAATAAATAAAATAAAAATAATAATGTAAATAATTAGATTTGGATAGCACTCAACAATTACCTCAACTTTGAACCCGTTCAGTGGATAAATTGACGAAGAAAGTTGTTGTTTCGAGATATTTACAGATGAAGATACGGGTTGTGCTGATGCAACTAGATTTGTAGGATAATACAGAGACGCGGCGACGTCTGGTTGCGGTATCAGTAAGGGTTGTTGAGTGTTTTGAAACTGAATGTATGCATTAGGTTGTTTAACACCATATTTTGGACTAGGTAACATGTAACTTCCTGTACAAGGATTCGTAGATATTATCGTGTCAGAATTAGTTATCGATTGTATAGAGGAAGTATTTACCGAGGGAAATATGGAGTAAACGGAAGATACATCATATTGGTTTTCCATTAGATAATTCAATAAAGAGAAAGAATATTAGTGGGTTCGTCAGAAGTTTTTAAATGGCGTTAAAAAAAAATTCAAAGAACGGTCGAACAATTAATAAAAAATAAATAATAATAATTCGAATCAGTTCTGACTAACTTGAATTTTTTTTTAATTAAATAATCGGCCTATTTGCTATCCCGTATTTATATTTTTTTTTTTTTGCACAATCTCAAGCATTATGATACCGAAGGACTGGTTAGTACACGACAGAGGGAAACTCGTGGCACATTATTCACATTCACATTATTCAACAGACAATTGATATGGACGATTAGACTGCACATCTCTTTTTTTCTTTTCTTTTTTTTTTTTTTTTTTTTTTTTTTTTTTTTTTTTTTTTTTTTGGCTGCCAACAAAGATTTTTTTTTTCTTAATTATCATTGCATGCTGAATGCTATTTGAATGTAATTTTTTTTTTCTTACATTAAAAAATAATGATGCGTGCGTACGTACGTATGTACTTACTGTATGTGTGTATATGTGTATATATTCTGATATATGTGTAAATACGTATTTGTATATATATATGTGTAAATACGTATGTGTATATATACGTATGTGAATGTATATATATGTGTAGATGTGTGAATGTATATGTGTATATGTGTGAATGAATATATGTGTATATTTATGAAGTAGTTCATTGAATTTGGGCGGAGGCAGAATTTTTTTTATCATTTTCCTTTTTTCGGATGTCACGCTGAAATCTTCTAGCATATACGGGTATGTAACCGGTAATCCACTTATTTGAGCTAGCGAAAATGTATGTACCAACTAATTATCGATTCTTATCGTCTCCAGCTAATGATCAGAAAAAACTATGATAAAGTATATATGCATACCGATACTTATTTATCTATATATTTGAGAAATCATTCAATAAGATGTTGAAAAAAAATTCTCTATATTTTTGTAGATCAACACAAATATGCCTATCGTGCACCTTTTTGCAACAAACAGAAGATCACTAGAGCCACTATTCCTGTATTCGTGGAGAGTTCTGCTGAAATAATTAGTGCCACGTGATTTTCATTCAAAAGTACGTTAACGTCATTGTTTTATAATGCTGTAATTCGTAAATTCGTATGGACATTATTGGAAAAGCCATGTCAATTGTCAAAGCTATCAAAAATTTTGACTCTGTGTAACTTAAAACACATTATGTGGGGGAGACCGACGAGGGCTAATTTCATGATAAGCTAATGAATATGTATGGCATAACAGTTTGCATTAAAACACAATTGCTCGTTCATCTACATTATGTTTTCTGAAAAAAATTTCTAGGTGTACAACCTTAAAGTTGTAGTTCGTCAAAGGTAAGTTGTGAATTTATTACATTCATGATTATCTCGTGCATATCTAAAAGAGCCAACGTGTGTTTGCCGCTGGTGTGGCGTAATTCTTTCGCGTATTTGTTTGAGGTATGAGTCGATCTTAGCCATTGTTTCGTTTATGAATTATTACGGTTATATATACGTACGTATATATCGTATTTTTAATTTATAGTTTATCTTTTAGAATTAATCAATTTCCAATATTCATCCATAGGACTAATCATTTTGCTCTTAGAGATATTCAAAGCTCTTCAAGCTTGGAATTTTGATTTGTCTATATTATTGATATAGAAAAATGCATATCTGATCTGTGATAGATAAAAATTTATATACGTACGTACGTACAATACGTATGCAGCATACAGTACAGCTATACATCATATATCATATATCTGATATGGTACTATATATATATACGTACCTAAATTTCATACTTTTAAAATTTTTTTAAAAAATTTTTTTTTAAGTTTTTTTTTTTTTAAAAAATTATTGATTAGCTTCATTTAGTATTAAAATATTTTTTTGGAACAGATAATCCCTAATTACTGAGAAAAACAGTGCAACAACTGTTTTCTTGATGCATTTATACTGTATATCTGATATATATAAGATATATATAAAATATGCATACATCAGATATATACGTATATATATACGTATATAATATATATATATCTGATATAGTCAAAATAAAAAACAATAATTTAATTCTTTTCTGACTTTAAACTTTGAAAGGGGCTATCATTATTAGTAGAAAAATACTTTAAGTAAATATTTGGTCTGTTAATTAGAAGAAATTTAGGCGGTCGTGCGACATTTAAGTAATGAATTATAAATTCTTATATTTTAACGAATTATGGAACTTAAACTGTCGTGCAGCATTTAAGATAAAGAATGAAATAAGTTTATACGTATTCAAAAAAAATTTTTTCCCTTATTTCATTAACTGTTAATAAGGAAGAGAAATTTAACCGAATGTGCGTGTAACGTTAAATGAATTTACTAAATGGTTTGCTTTAAAGTCTTTTGTTTACTTTCTATGTATCATCTGTTATTATATTTTAGTTGAACTATATTAACTACAATTTCAACACTTGTATGGTTTGGTATTATAGAGTGTACAATACAAATTTGTCAGGCTACCCATGCTAATCTGTACAATCCTTCCTTCACACCATACTGCCTATACCATAATTATCTGATCATCATGTTAATCTAGTTAATCTATTATGATTCTTAACCATAATAACATTGAATGTCGCAAATAAGAGGCAGAAATTTTAAATTTATAATATAAAATAGAAAATTCGTATGGTTTATATGGTTTATACGTACATTTCAAATTTATACACTATAATACTTAAAAGATGTTAAAAATAAAATTAGAGAGTTTCACCAATATGTGAAATTGGTGAAATTGGTGAAATTGGTGAAATTAATTTCATCAACATCTCTACCCCATATACCTGTATACTGTTAAATGAATTTCTAATTGTAAAACATCATCTCGTGCACGTACAGTAAGTACGTAACGTTCATGATCAGGTGTAACCATTTCTAGTTTAACGTTAAAAATTTATTTCCGGGTCTCCGGGTCATATTTTAAAATAGAAAATTTTAATAAAATCCGGTTTACGAGACAAATATTGATATACAGTTAAACGTTAAATTAATAAATTGCCTAAGATGTTTGTTGCGCAACGACTTTTTTAAACCGTTCATTGCACGTCTAAACTGTTCATTGCATGAATGGCGTTTCCTTCAGAACGTTTATTGCAAAGATATTTGGTAACATCTGATATTTTTAAACTAAATAGTGGTGTGACTTTTTTCTATCTATGACCTGATATTTTTAAATTAAATAGTGGCGTGACTTTTGTCTATATCTATGACGTAAATTTTACTTTTTTTGATGTATAAAAGGTTACAAAAATTCAAAAGAATCAATGATAAAAATAGTGCAAATCTTTTTTTCGTTTCTTTTACTAACTAAAGGTATAAATTATAATGAGTCGTGGTTCACGAGTTGCTATTATCGGCGCAGGTTCTGTTGGTGCCTCCATTGCCTTTGCACTGCTTCTGCAAAAGATTTCCTCTGAAATTCTTTTGGTTGATATTGTTCCTGAAGCTATTGAAGGTCAAGTATTAGATCTTTCAGATGCCAACTTCATTTCTTCTACCCGAGTTCGTGGTGGCACTTTTCAAGAGGCTGGACAATGCGATATTGTAGTTATTACTGCTGGTGCTAAACAGAAATCCGGTGAAACAAGAGTTGAAGTAGGTACTGTCAAAATTACCTCCTTTACTTTAAAAAAATTTCGAATATCTGATCAATAGTTAATTCAATTTTTTTTTAGTTAATTGAAAGAAATTACAAAGTTTTGGATAATGTAATAGGATCTATGAAACCGTTTAATCCTAATATAATGCTATTATTAGTAGCTAATCCTGTGAGAAAATAATAAATTTTATAAAATTTAATATTGTTATTTTTTTTCTATACATATTAATGTTCAATATTTATTCATCCTTGTTTAAAGGTAGATGTATTAACTCGCATTGCTCAAAAACTATCTGGCTTGCCAGAAAAACAGGTATTTGGCTCGGGTACTTTTTTGGATTCGGCCAGATTAAGACTTAAATTATCTTCGGAACTTGGGGTGATTATTTATTTCTTTGAGAAAGCCCACACGTTTTAATATATGAAATTAATTATTAAATTATAATTAACGCAATAGATCTCTGAGAATGCAATTCATGGCTACGTTTTAGGTGAACATGGTGATTCACAAATCATCGCATGGTCTTCTGCCCATGTTGGAGGTAAACCTTTGTTGGATTTTCCCGAAATTCAAAAATTAGATAAAGAAGTTATTGCTAAAGAAATTGCGAATAAAGCCTACAAAATTATTGAGCTTAAAGGAGCGACTTATTTTGGAATTGCTGGATGTGTATCCATGTTAGTTCAATGTATTGTATTGAATCAAAGACATATAAGACCATTGAGTGTTTATGTTAAAGAATATGACTGTGTATTTAGCATGCCGGTCGTATTGGGAAGTAATGGCGTTGAAAGAATAGTTGATGTTTCATTGAGTGAAGAAGAAAAGAATAAATTGAGACGTTCAGCTTCAGATTTGAAATCAATTTGTGCAAAGTATCTTTAAACATACTTGAAATATACTTACTCATTCCTATATGACAAAAGATTTAAATGCAGTAAACCGCAAATTATGCCTTTTTTTCTTTTATGTAAAAAGTTTTTACCATTCTTCTGCTTCATTTGCTTTGCTATATAGAATAAATATCGTGCATAACATACAATATATACCGTATGTATCGAAGGGCTCTTGGATGATGTGGTTTACAATTTATAATCATTAAAAATTGATTTCCCCGGACTTCCGGGGATTTTGTTTTTTACCCCAAATTAAGACGCAAATTAATAAAAAATACTGTAATTCTATTGGCTATAAAAAATTAAAAGTCGTAAGAAGCTCATACTGCAATTTGATTGGCTAATAAGATTTTTTCACAGATAATAAATGGGGAAAGGATTATGTTAAACAGAAAATCAAATTGGTCTTGTAATTGGAAATGGTTTGTAGCTTAAATTGCTTTATTTCATTAGATTCAAATAAACTTTATTTCTAACTATCATATTTAATTTGAATATGTACAAGCTTCTTTAGTAGCCAAAGATTTAGGGTTAATACAGTATTTAAATTTTGTTAGCTTTTGTAGGCAGTGTTGGCACATGACCAGGTCATAACAGGTCATATAAAAGTTTAATTAGTAAAATTATATATATGATTTTATTAATTAAACTTGGTGATATAATCTTTACAACTTTGTCATATAACCTTAGTAATTGAACTTAGTGATATGACCTGTTATGATCTGGTTATATGACTTTATTGTGATATGACCTGTTATGACTGGTCATAACAGGTCATATTACAATAAAGTCATATAATAGGTCAAAATAGGTCATATTACTAAGTTCAATTACTAAGGATATGACAAAGTTGTAACAGATTATATTACCAAGTTTAATTAATAAAATCATATAACTATAGTTATATAATTTTACTAATTAAACTTTGATATGACCTGTTATAACCTGGTCATGTACCAACACTGTTTGTAGGGGCTTTGGTATAACGCACATGGACACAAAAATTTTTCAAAAGCAATTTTTCAAAAGAAATTGAAAATTTTGAAATTTGGCCAAATTTGATCAAAATTTCTTGAAATTTGGCAATGTAACATTAAAAATTAACACTTACATGCTCGTGTTAATCTAATCAGCTGTTGGCCTACAAGAACTAATAACTAAATACTAATGCTTCAACTTTATAGTGTAAAAAACTAATCAAATAGTGCACAAAATAATGCACATAAGTGCACATAAAACTTAAATAGTGTACAAAAATGCACAATTATTTATTTAAATGAGAATTTTTCTTGTTTAGAATACTTGTATATATTTTAAAAATTTATATACAATTAATAAATTTTTTATTTATATTAATTAAGAACTGGACTAGACGGTGCCTTATGCACATTGTGCCCCTATTTTTGATATCTCAAAATTTTACTAGGGTAACTCCTGCTGCACTTTTAACAAAAAATGATCCTCTCGCAATTCTGTACTAATTTTGACCCTAACCCTAACCCTAACCCTAATTCTAGGCGGAATTAATTATTAGTACATTAGGGCACAAAATGCACAGGGGCACTATTTAGATTTTTTCTATTAATTAATTATAAGTATTTTAAAAATTTATACATAATTAACAAATTTTTTATTTGTATTGTTTATTTTTAATTTTTTATTAACAACAAACTAAACTAACCCAGGCTTAGCCTGGAAACTGGAGCTGGCGTACCAAGTACTGGCTCCAGTGCAAAAAAAAAGTGAGATGCACTACAGGCGTTAAATTGTGCCTGGTTATTTGTTTAATTAATTTAACGTGGCCAAGCCACGTAATCCTCTCAAGCCTTTTGGCAAGATAAGTGTATGTATGCAAAATTGCTACGCAATTTTGAATTTGTTTATTTACTTTAATTTGTATTGACTAACAATCTTATTAAAACAATAATCTAATCGTCCAATAAGAGGAATTAAAACTAGTTTATAACAAAATATATATGGTTTGAATTTGAATCTTGTCCAACTCAAAGCTAAACGAATTACAAAACTATTTTTGTTTTTTGATTCCTTAATATCACAAATTATTTTTCTATATTGAATAACCACATAATTTGTCTCTCGCATATGTAGCTTTTTATAGCAAAATAAAATTTCATGAATTTTAGATTTGATTATTTCAAAAAGTTCTGATTCTGAATCTTTGATTGATATATTTATATCTTCATTACTAAGAAATATTGATTGTAGTGTTTTCTTTAGGCCTTCGCATGGGCCGGGTAGGGCCGGGTAGTAGTAATACCCTAGCCCTACCCGTTTATTAACGGGCTTAATCTCCAAGCCCTTACTCTTACCCTAGGGCCCCAAAATTGATACTCTACCCAGCCCTTAAAGCCCGCAAACAGTGTTGTCACTTGGACGTTTTTTGGACATTTTGGATATTTTTTCAAATTAAAATTATTTAAAATTTTATTAAGATAATCTATTTTAATTTTTTCACCAATGAGCCCAGCACCTAAAAAAATATATAATTATATATTTTTTTAAATTACTTTATTGATTAGTTAAACATGGGACATAGGCTTGGACGATTTTGAACAATCTTGGACGTTAGACAAAAAACATAGTATGGACATGTCCAAGTGACAACACTGCCCGCAGATACCCATAAGTACCCACAGGCTTAATAATAATAATAATAATAATAATAAATGATAAAAAAATTATTAAGCCCATTTAATGCATAATCTGCCGTATACCATAAATACATATCCTTTAATTTGTTATGCAGGCATATTTGCCTGCGAAAATTTTAAATTTTTAAATTTTTTAAATAAAACCTTAAATATTAATTTTAGCTATATGCTTTCTAAGTCAAAATAATAATATATAATAATAATAATAATAAATGATAAAAAAATTATTAAGCCCATTTAATGCATAATCTGCCGTATACCATAAATACATATCCTTTAATTTGTTATGCAGGCATATTTGCCTGCGAAAATTTTAAATTTTTAAATTTTTTAAATAAAACCTTAAATATTAATTTTAGCTATATGCTTTCTAAGTCAAAATAATAATATTAGTTCTGTTTTATCAACTTTATTATAAAATTTTTTTAAAATTATTAAAAAACTTTGGTGTAATAAAAGTTTAAAGTTTTTGTTTTGGAACTTTTACTATAGAATTTTTTCTTTAGGTTTTCTCAAATTTTATATGTTTCTGTCTATAAAAAAAATTTTTTCTTCTAATACAAGTCTTAATTTTTACAAGTAAATTATATAAAGTCAAATAATGAAAGTTGTCATTCTTTATATAAACTACAATATTGTATTAGAAACATATTTTTAAAACCAATATTTAAAAAATTCGCCAAGATATTGTAAAATATTTTTTTGGTTAAAAAATTTCTTTAAAATTTAATATTTTCAGCTTATAAGCAACATAAACTTTTTGTCTTATAATATAAATTTAAATAATTCAAAAATATAATCCTTGTTATTAAAAATTATAATACCAAATTTTATTTAAATATTTTAAATGATTAAAAAAATAGATCAGAGGTATATTTATAGTAATTATACAGGCAAATTTGCCTGCGAAGTAGTACAAACTAAGAGATAGTATAAAATGTAAAAAAACGTTTTTTACACTATTTTATTTGACGGTTCCACTTATTTAACGGTTCTACTTTATTCGCCGTTTTCATTTTATTCGATATTTCCACTTTATTCGACAATGGTTTTTACGAATTTTGAGGTTTTAAAAAAAACCATTTATACTATTTTTTCGCAGTTATTACAATTTCAAAATCTATCAACAACAAATTAAATATACACATAGAAATAAGTGGGTTGGATGAAAAGTTTTGTCAGTAGATCAATTTCTTGATCATTTTTAAATATACAGTTTTAAATTATATATATATTAATATAGTGGTTATAATGAATTTATAAAAAAAATTTTAATTAATTTTAATTAGATAGTTGTTGAAAAAAATTGGGTTTTAAATTTATTAATTTAACCAATTGAAATTTATTATTATAAAAATTTAAATTAAGTCATTTATATTAAAAATTTTTATATAATAAAAAAAATTATATAACCAAAATAATGAACTATATTTATATAATTAAAATTTATATAAATAAATTTTATTTATAATTATTTGAAGTAATTTTATTATAAATTAAATATTTTACTATATATAGTAATTAATTTACTAAATTTAGTAATAAAATTTATCTATATAACAATTTTTAATTTTTGGTTGTTTTAAATAAATTTAATAATTTTATTTGAAAATAGAATAGTTATAAATAAAATTATTGCAAATTATTATTATTATTTATAAAATTTATAAAAATATTAAATAATAAAAAAAATATAGCTTCGCAAAATCTAATTAAACAAAGAAAAATTTTAAATTGTAAATTTTTTAAATTTTAATATGTTAATTTAAAAATAAATTATATATTTAAAAACTACATAACCGATTTTAGTATTAGCTAAATTTTTAGAAAAATTAATTAAATTTTTAAAATTTTTTATATATACTTAAGATAAAGTTTAATTAATTTTTATATAAAAAAATTTGCAATATTTTTTATATAATAAATTAAAAATTCAATATTTTAAAAACTATCTGATAAAAATACTTAAAATTTTTTTTACATATTTATTATAACCACTATATTTATATATATAAAGGTTAACACTGTATCTTTAAAATTAATCAAGATATTAATCTACTGACAAGACTTTTTATCCAACTTACGTAAAATTAAGAAAATTAAAAAGCCAACCTATTCATATTGTGTATATAGAATTATTATTAAAAAAGATTATCAATCAATGTAAGTTTTAATTGGTGGATAGTCATGTGCATGTATAACGGGCTACCCTACAGGTATATGAGCTAGATAGTACGGGTACCCAAGCCCTACCCATATAATAAAGGGCCTGCGATTCTTAGCCCTACCCTGCCCTAGGGCTTGTAATTTGATGCCCAAGCCCGGCCCTAGTAGTACTACCCTTAAGCAGTGTTGTCACTTGGACGTGTCCATACTATGTTTTTTGTCCAATGTCCAAGATTGTCCAAAATCGTCAAAGCCTATGTCCTATGTTTAACTAATCAGTAAAGTAATTTAAAAAAATATATAATTATATATTTTTTTAAGTGCTAGACTCATTGGTGAAAAAAATAAAATAGATTATCTTAATAAAATTTTAAGTAATTTTAATTTGAAAAAATGTCCAAAATGTCCAAAAAACGTTCAAATGACAACACTGCTTTAGGGTACCTGTGAGCAGTGTTTAAAATTCAAATTTGGTTTTATGTTCTCAAAAAGAACATTTTTAATTTCTTAATGTTCTCAGTAAAATTTTATTGTTCATTATATAGGAAAATTAAAATTTTTTTAATATTAAAAGAATTTATTGAATGTTCTTAAATAGAGAACATATTTTAATAATTTATGTTCCCAAAAATTGAATGTTCTCTGAGAACACTGAGAACATTGAATTTTAACCACTGCCTGTGAGTAGCCCTGGCCCATGTAGAGGCCTAGTTTTCTTGTACTTGATATTAATAAATTTTGGTAGTTTGGTGTGTTGTTTATAATTTTTATTGTAGACTAGTTGCAGAATTTCTATGTGATTTTTGCCTTTAATTTGATTAGCAAGTTGTCAAAAAAGAATTTCTATTTTGATATTGGCTTTAAAAGTTCTGGTATTTCTAAATATAATCTGGTTTGAATTGATATTTGCTGTATTTTATAGCTTGTGAATTTAAAATTTCATTTTTCATATTTTGATATTTTATCAAGACTTTATTACTTGATAATTCTAATTGATCACAAAAAAGAAGAATTTCATTAATTAGAGTTTCACCAAAAGATAAGTGTGTTCATATAGTAAAATTTGTGGCAAATTTAATATAAGTATTATAATATAGCAGGAATCTGACATCGTCCTATAGTAAAATTATTTTTTTTATTAAGTTAATCTTTTTTTAGCTTCTAATTAAAGTTGTAGAGCTGGGTTTTATGGACCTAATAGTAAAATTTCATTAAAATCAGCTTAGTAATTCTAAAGATATTTTAACTTTTCTCTTTATAAGACTGCTCCAATTTAAATTTATGTTTAATATAACCCCCCTCTAGATTAAGCAAATTATGGGGAGAGGAGTTAAACAATATATATATAAAACTTTTAGATTCAAATTTCACTTTTCATATTACTAAAATGAACTCATACAGAAAGATCACCAAAATTAAAGTAGCTGCATGATACAGTCATGCTAAACCTAGGAATATTATATAAGTTAGTTAGAATTAATTAGTAAAATTTTATGAATCATAAAATTTTATAGAATTTTATTAATAAAATTTTATAAAATCTTATTATACACAAATTTTTATTAATTAATTCTAACTTTATGCACTAAGTAAACATATTCAGCACCTAAAAATGCATCAAATCAGCAGAGTTATTTTTATTTTACTTAAAATTTGGAGAATAGATGCATAATTTTGGATTTTTGATCAAAAAAGTCAAATTTAAGCATCTTTTCTCCAAATTTCAAGTAAAATAAAAACAATACTGCCGATTTAATGTATTTTTAGGCTCTGAACAAGTTTACCTAGTGAAATAAGTTAGAATTAATTAGTAAAATTTTATGAATCATAAGATTTTATAGAATTTTATTAATAAAATGTTATAAAATCTTATAATACACGAATTTTTATTAATTAATTCTAACTTTATACACTAAGTAAACATATTCAGCACCTAAAAATGCGTTAAATCAGCAGAGATATTTTTATCTGAATACATTTATACACCGCAAGTGCGGTAATATTGCATCATAGTATATTAGCGATGTATTGAATTTTGATTGGCTAAATCAGGTATAACATAAAAAAAAACAATCAAAGCAATCCAACCGAAGCTTATTGGCTAGGTCTTACATTTGGTCCTTCGTATTCTATTTTCCTAGTATAACTCTATATAAAAATAAACAAGGACTTTTAAACATTGTATAAAAAAAGTGAGTTATTTAATTACCTAAGGAGGACTTAAGACATATCTGAAAGAACAACATGATGAGTAAAAATATAAACTTTATTTGTATGTATTGCTATCTGGTAATCGTTTTCATTTTTATTGTATTAGTTTTTGTTTTTTTTATAGAACAGATTTGTGATAATAGGTAAAAGTGAACCTATGTTTGAAGATAATATTGTTTTTGATAAATTTATGGAAAATGGACCTAATGAAAACCAACCTATGAAATACAAACTAGTGGGTGCTGCCTCGGAAAATGAAGAAATAGAAGTTAGAGATGAACCTGTGAAAAGTGTGTCCCTAAAAGGTAAACTCGTCAAATATGAACCTATAAGAACTAGTCAAAGTTAGTTCAAGATATATCCAGTATTAAATAAAAAAAAGAAGATGTAAGCTGTGTACTTAGCTTTTTTATTTTTTTTTTAAGGTTCTAGAAATTTTGAGGATGTTGACGAAAGTAATACACTTGTAGAGCTATTTGTTGGGCAACGCTTTGATTCCTGGCTACTTGCAGAACACTGTTTTTGTAGTAACTCGAAATAAAGTTGAATATTGTAGATTTCGATTAACTGCATCAGGTGATCATATGGTTAAAAAAAAACATACGCATGTGAAAATGCTGGAAAATACAAGCCAAACAAAACTAAACCACTAGAACATTAGTGTCTTAGAGGTTCTAAAAAAACAAACTGCAAATAGCATGTTAACTTAAGTAATTCAGAAATAAACAACTCTGTGAATATAACTTTCATTGATCTTGAACATAATCATGTCATTAATGTTGATAATTCAAGATTTACAACAGTATTTCAAAAGTTTGATAAGTCTATAATGAGCGAAATTAAGTGTGCTGTTGTATTTGGGCACTGTGATGCATATATAATAAGAATTTTTACAACATTTTGTTTCCAAATCAACTTTTTCTCACACAGGACTTATCTAATGCTATCCAAAAAATCAAGTATAAAAAACAAGTTGTTGGATCTGATGCATTTCATTTATTAAAATTATTATTACAATAGCAAAAAGAAGATCCTATTATGTTTGTTCAACCTTTAATAAATGCGGACAGTAATCGTCTATCTGGTATTTTTTGGATGACGTCAAATCAAGTTATGCTATGGTCTCAATATTATGATCAAGAATGAATAAATATAATTTTCCTCTTTTATTATTTATTCTTGTTGATAATGATGAGCATAGGAGAAACTCGCATCCGATAGATTCTGAAATAATTGTTATACAAACTATTTATATGGGCAATTAAAATTTTTGATATACGATTGTAGTCTAAAAACCAGAAATTTTACAATCCACTTAACCATAATAAGTTAAACTTAAGGTATCCCCATTTATAAGTAAAAGTTCTTCGTTTTGAGTGTTTCTAGCAGAAAATCTTTTCTAATCGTTTTCAATCGCTTTCCCCAGAAAGTTTTTATAAGAACAAAGATAGAGCGTTTGGTAATTGGCAGAGTTTATTGAGTTTCTACTACATTCAAATTATGAAGCCAAACAATAGATTTTTAAATTGTTAAACCGTGAGTATTATGCTAATATAAAATTTTATACATTTATTAAACAGGCTACACATTATAAATACTTTAACATGATTTATTTTACCCGAACTACGACACATATATATATAATATATCAAACTACCTCTAATATATAGTATAATAAGTACGATGGTGTGGTTTAATTACATTAGTATAGACTACGGAATAGTAACATGTTGGATGTAACGTGTTTTCAGTAAAATTTAATGGTTGAAAAATATAATAAAATTACTTTAGTATTAAAAATGCTTTACTTTTATTATTATAATCCATTTTTTTCGCGTATTTCGCGTAGTTGAAAGAAGTTTTAATTGATTTGATTGGTTAATAATCACGTTTGGATCTACATTAATTAGCCAATTACACAAATGTTATAACTTGTGATTTTCCGTAAAAATGCAAGTTTCCTCTATGCTATAATGATGGCAAATCACGGCTAGGCGTACAGGCTTTTTTGAGTAATGAAACTCAAGAGAGCTATGAATAGGTTTTGCAACAAACTCTGAATGCAACTAACACTGAACCATGAGTTATAATGACTGATATGGATTCTGCAATGGATGCGGCATGTCAAGTAGTTTATAAAAATTTTTATCATGTTCACTGTATATGGCATTTGTCTCAAAACTTGCCAAAGCAGCTTAAAACAATACTTGGAAGTGTAAATTTTAAGAAATTTATTTCTTACTTTTGGAAAACATGAAATTCATTGTGTGTTGAAGTTTTTGAGCATCAATTTAGATATTTATTGGAGAAGTATCCTAGTGTCAGCAAATATTTAAATAATCCAATTTATTCAACTCGAGAATTTTGAGCAAGACCATTTATTAATTGAATATTCACAGCTGGAGTGCAATCTACTCAGCGCATTGAGTCGATAAATGCTATTATTCATAAGTCAGTTGCTTCTAGTTCTAGTATGTCAAATGTGGTTGAAGCTTTGGAACTTCGTATGCAGAGAAAATTTTAAATAAAAGCTTTATTGAATGGAAGTACAAATCAATAAATCAACATCAATTGTTTATTGTCGAGAGGTTCTTTTGTAATGTTAGTAGTACAATTCAAAAATACTTCACACCACAGATAATCGAGAAAATTCATAAACAAATGTGTGAATCAGTACTTTATAAATGTGAAAAATTGGATATTAGTCACGCTTCTGAATTTGAAGACCAAGACTCAAATAAATATAATAAATTAAATGATGGTCAAATAGTAGGTTTTTTTTTTTGCTATAGCTTGAATGCATTTGATTACTACACAAATACCTTATATATTTGGAATCAGGATAATCAAGATGAAATGATAGAAAGTATTGAGGATTATTACGATATTCAACAGACTTATCTAAAGGCACTTATAAACTTAGTTTTAAGAGAATCAATTAAAGAAGTTTGGCGAGTTATTCCATATATGATACCAAATTCGTACCAGCACATTATTATACTTAATAATGGTACACATTTGTGTACATGTTTACTATTGGTTTTGCATAGAATTATTTGCTGGCATTACTTTAAATTAATGGTTGAGAATTTATATGCCTTATTTCATGTTATGTTAATACCAACAAGATGGCTAAATGATGATGCTTGGAAAAATGTTGATTCTATCTATAATGAACCATTCATTGGCACATCATCTCAGAAGCATCAAAGTGAAAATAATAGGCAAAGCTTTATTCTTAGACATTATAATAACATTCAAGAAGTTCAAGCTTAGAACCATTTGCAAAAGAAAATAGATTATGGTCGCATTATGGGTCATTTTAAAAAGGCACTAAACTATTCATTAGAAGACAAAGATCAAAATAATTTAAATGAGCTTATTTTATCTTATATTGCTGAAAAAGAAGCAATGCGAACCACTCAAACTCAACCAGTTCATAATAAAGATAATCAGGTTTTGTCCAGTATCACGTTATCTGATGGGTGTGTTTATAATGTTGATAATGTCAAAGACCCAATTGCATATAAAGGTAAAGGTAGACCTCCAAATCAATGATTAAAAGCTTTTAATGAAGAATACCAAGCAAGTAACAGTAAAATACAACAAGTGTCTATTGATGATGTTGATAACGAAAATAGTGCAAACAGGCATAAATGTAGATTATGTCACAAAACAGATCATTATGCTTCTAGATGCTCTAATAAAGAGAACATTCAAATGTAATTAAGTATTGCGGTTAGGAGGCATCCAGAAATAACGTTATACAAGAGGGGGTCTGACAAATATAACGTTTTTTCTCTTAAGTAAGGGAAGGGTCAAAAAAATATAACACAATTTTTTTAGAAAAAATCGTCTAAAAACTGATCCACTGGTCCAAATTTAATGATTTTGGTACCATTCGATTCGTCTCGGTAAGAGGCGTCGAATAGTACCAATTTCATTTCATTTGGATCACTGAATCAAAAGTTATTGGCCAAATACTATGGGATATTATGTTTTCTTATAAAATTACTATAAAATCAATAGTTTTTTGTGAATAACTATTGATCCAGTGATCCAAATGAAATGATTTTGGTATTATTGGATTCGTCTCACTGAGACGAATCGAATAGTACCTAAATCATTCAAATCGGATCACTGTGTCACAATATATTCAAGTTTTTGTAAAATTTTCATATGGATTTTGAAAAATTTTTTTATATACGGTGCAAACAACCTAGTCCTGACAAATAAAATTGATGACATTCAAATTGCTAATCCTTCTTCAAAAAAAATAGTAATCAAAAATACTATCCTAAAATGTTAAATCAAAACAAGCTAAACACTTCCATGGTTTTTAATTTTTTTTAAATCTATTTATAAAAAAGTTATAGCAGGTTGAAGTTATAGTATTTTTGTAATTAAATATGAAATTTGGCCGCCCTGTATATATTATAAAAACAAGCAATTTGGCCGCCCTATGTATACTAAATTTGGCCGCCCTATATTTACTAAATTTGGCCGCCTTATATATACTAAATTTGGCCGCCCTATATATCACTATAGTGTGAATGTGGCGTGCATGCATATAAAAATATTTTTTACTAAGTTAACGATATATGCCCACTAATTGAAAGTTGTAGAGCTTGTCGAGACTCATCTAACGGTGGTTAGATCATCCAAATCGGCCCAGTGGATGGCAAGATATCATCAAAAAACGATTGGACGACTATATAAAATCTCTGTAAATTACATAGACTTTATATAGTCGTCCAATCGTTTTTCAACGATATCTTGCCATCCACCGGGCCGATTTGGATGATCTAACCACCATTAGATGCGTCTCAACGAGCTCTACAACTTTCAATTAGTGGGCATGTGTCGTTAACTTAGTAAAAAATATTTTTATATGTATGCATGCAACATTCACACTATAGTGATTTTTACATGTGATTTGCATCACGTTACACTACAGACAATCTCCGATTAACTGGTGTGACTATCAATTAAAGTAATTTGGTAAATGAGCATGTGCCAATTTGGCCGTATATATAATGAAAATATCAAATTTGGCCATATATAATGAAAATATCAAATTTGGCCGCATATAATGAAAATATCAAATTTGGCCGCATATAATGAAAATATCAAATTTGGCCGCATTATGTAAATTTCAGATTTGGCCGCTAGAAAATTCCATTTGTTGGGACTAGGTTGTTTGAACTATAGTAAGAGGAAGGGATCAAGTGCTACTATGAGGGGGTATATAACGTTATTTATGGATGGCCCCTTATAAGCTATACTATTTAGTTTCTTTAGTAAATAGAACTTTAGTCTATATGCTATAATGATAGACTGTTTATATTTTATAAGTAATCCCCTTTTAAAGTTAGGGTTAGGGTAAGTGCTAATATGGTTTTTTTTATGTTAGTGTTAGTATAGGTTATATAATCAATAAAATGTATTAAGTAGTATAAGTAGTAAAATCAGTCAAATAGACATGTTTTTAAATCAATTGCACATGATGATTTGCATTACGTGATATAATGATTTATATTTGGGCAATATATAATATATATCACACTATGCGATAAATAAATTTGCTCTTATTATTATATTATTTTAATTTTTAAATATACAATATTTGCAAGTTTTTCAAAACTCTTCCCATTGATCACTTGTTCAAAATTTTAAGCAAAAGAAAAACAAAAATTTTTTTAGTAAAAGACGAAGCAGCTATATTACTGGTTTTTATAAAGGTTAACATTTTCTATTTTTCCTTGGGACTCCTTTATATATTCGGCAAGCAAGCCAGAAGCGTCAGTTGTGCAATATAACTGGCAGTGAGTGCCCTTAGCACAAGAAATTCTAGTAGAAGTTCTCTTCTATCGACGAAGATTCTATAGTTTGACCAGGCAGGGAACTAAAAAAATGAGTTTTTCAACATACTCTCTAAAGGTTTTGGTTTTAAGAACATATTTGACCATATATCTATTATCATATTCTCACTTAAAGTCTTTTTTTCTGGATTTTTGGATAAAAAGTGGGAATTTGGCGTACCCCTTTCAAAAGATCAGCATTGTTGTTCCTATCCTAATTGGAAAGAAGGCATGCAGGTAGATAAACAGGAACAGATGCATTAGGGAGCTTCCAGAAATTACGTAATTTTTTGTTACTATTAAATTTTAAAATTTTACCCACCCACCCACACCTGATACCCTATTAGCCAATCAAATTTTATATTTTTTTAAAAATTATTTATATATTCAATTTTTTGAATTGATAATAACTTTTGATCCACTGGTCCATTTTGTATGGTTTAACTACCAAATTGCTCGTTTCAATGAGACGATTCTAACAAGCCCAAAATCGTTAAAATCTAATTACAGGATCCCAAGATCGTTCAACTTTTGTATAATTTTAATAGTGATTTTTTAGAATCACTAAGTAAATTTCTTTAACATTGAATAACTTTTGATCCACTGGTCCGTTTTGGATGATTTAACTACCAAAATGTTTGTCTCAGTGAGACGATTCAAAAAGCCCAAAATCGCTAAATTATAATAACAGGATCACATGATCGATAAAGATTTGTATTGTAAATAACAATACAAATCTTTATCGATCTTGGGATCCTGTGATTGGAATTTAGCGATTTTGGGCTTGTTAGAATCGTCTCACTGAGACGAACATTTTTGTAGTTAAATCATCCAAAACGGACCAGTGGATCAAAAGTTATTCAATGTTAAAGAAATTTATTTAGTGATTCTAAAAAATTACTATTAAAATTATACAAAAGTTGAACAATCTTGGGATCCTATGATTAGATTTTAATGATTTGGGCTTGTTAGAATCGTCTCATCGGGATGAGCATTTTGGTAATTAAATCATCTAAATTGGCCCAGTAGATCAAAAGTTATCAATAATTTTATAATTTTATACTTTTGGCCAGAATTATAAAATTTTGACCGGAATTATAACCTGATATTTTGGCGACCCCACCCACCCACCCAAAAATTACGTAATTTCTGGAAGCTCCCTAATGAGACGTAGCACAACAGAGTAGGCAGATCTGCAAAGATTAAATTCCTAAATGTTCTTTTATTTCTCTTTTGTATACATATAATACTTTGGTGAGGCGTTTCCTTGCGCAGTATTATATAATTTTTATCAGGAATGTTTCTTGAACATTTTTTTCTGGCTTTCTTTTTCCTTTTTCTTTTTTTTTCTACTATATGTATGTCAAACCACTGACTTTTTTTTCGCTTTTTTCATCTTCTTCATTTACCTTTTGTTCTTTGCTTAAATTTTTTTAGTCACACCTTTTTTTTTTACTTATCCTTTTATCAGTCGCTTTTCCCTATTCCCCTTTCATATATCTGTTAAAAGTTTTTTTTCTTCTGTATGCAGTTATTGTTAGTGAACATCTCTGCTGGACCTAGGTAGAAGAAGTTTAAAAGAAAAGTAGGTGGTTATGACTAGCTATACATCCAAGCCGTTGATCCAGTAATTGGAGGTATATAAATACCCCAGTTTCTAGTAAGATGAAATCTACTCTGGCAGGTCTCAGATAAGTGCCTATGGCAACTAGACGAATTGTGTTTTAATTGTAAGGCTTGAAAAGCTGGTAGTGAATAGATATTTGTATATATAGTTCACTGCTATATAATAAAATATGATATGACCACCAGATTAATTAACAAAAAAAAATATATTTGCAAGTTTTCATAATTTAATATAAAATTTTATTTTTTTATTTATTATTATTATATGAAGTTTAATATGCTTCGCATGGGTGTGATGTGCTTGTATATTGCACTCTAATTTGATTGGCTAAATTTGCAGATTATTATTTTAAAAAAAATAACAATTTTTGTTAAATTCTTTAGACTAAGAATTAGTCTAAGAAATTTTAAAAAAAATTTTAAATTTTTTGTGCTTATATGCAAAATTTAGCACTAAACAAGTTTACTTAGTCGAATTAGAAAGATTGTTTTAATAAAATTTAGATAAATTGTCAAAAAATGAGTTAAAAAAAATGAAAAATTGCGAATATCTCTAAATTTTGATAAGAGAACCTTTCTAATTCGACTAAGTAAACTTGTTAAGCACAAAATTTTGTATATATATGCAAAAAAATTTAAGAATTTCCTAGTAAACCTTCTAACCTAACCCTAACCTAAACGTTTTTACAACAATTTGTTTATTTTTTTAAAAATAATGATCTACAAATCTAGCCAATCAAATTAGGATACGTTATATAAGCACATTGCAGAGTGCGAGATATGTATTTATTCTTATTATATAATATATTTTAAATATGGGTTTAAGAATTCTGTACACCTGCACGGTCGTGCATCTCTGCGATCGACCAATCAGAACTAATCACATGAACACGTGATCAATCGCTCGGAATTGACCAATCAACATCAATTGCAAATTTTATAAAAAAATTTTAAGAATTTTAAGATTTTTTTATTAATAAAAAAAAAACAAGAAGAATACAACAAACAAAAATAATAAATCGCACTACAGCACTATGAATATAAAAAAAAAAAAAAAACACAGTGACGCACATCTGAACCCTAACCCGAATTCTAACCCAAACCCTAACCCGAACCCTAACCCAAATCCTAACCCGAACCCTAACCCTACTCTAATCTACGCTGCAAAATTATAAGCACTAACGAAGTATCAACAACACCAAAAACCACAACAAGCCACAAGCACCGACGACTTAAAGCCAAGGCGACAACAACGAATTTAACTCCAAGAGCGACAATGCCAAAGACGAAAACATACTGGAAGAAAAAGAAAAGAAAATAAAAGAAAAAAAAAGTTAGTTAAGAATAAAAAGAATAAAGAAAAAAAAAACAAAAGAAACTACCCACCAAACAAGCTCCACAGAAACGCCGGGAAACGTACAAGACAACCCTACGAGGACGAATGTAAGACCACCCCATGAGGACAAACGTAAGACCACCCTACGAGAACAAATGTAAGACCACTCCATGAGAATGAACGTAAGACCACCCCACGAGAACGAACGCAAGACCATCCCACGAGAGAACGCAAGACCACCCCATGAGGACAAACATAAGACCACTACACGAGGACGAACGCAAGACCACTCCATGAGAAGGAACGCAAGAAAGCTAAAAAAACAAAAATAAAAGAAAAAAACCGTTAGTTAAGTTAAGAAAAGAAAATAAAAGAAAAAAAAACTCACTAATCAAGCCACTCTGAGAAAATGTGAACCACACGCTAAAAAACGCGTAAAACCACCCTACGAGAACGTGCGCAAAACCACCTGCGAAGATGCACACAAGAAACGAGACCACCCAACAGGAATGCCGAAGAAACAAAAAAAACGTTAGTTAAAATCAAGGCAAAGAAAATAAACACACCAAACAAGCCACGTAGTCCACGTTGTAGGAACGTCAGAAAACCGAACAAGACCACCTACCCATGAAGACGCACACAAGAAATACTCCACAAAAATGGAAGTATAAGGATGCTGAACCTAAAAGAAAATCTAAAGCCAACACCTGTGATGAGATATCAATGACGGCACCAACTACGTCGAAGACCAAGAAAGATACTAGCGACGACACTAGCGACGACACTAGCAACGAACGATGGCAGCTAAAAAGAAAAAAGCAAAAAAAATTAGTAACAAAATAAACAAAAAAAAAAATTAAAAATCTTATCTTGATGATCTTATTCATATGCATGCATATAGGGTGCACAGCTATGCGGGTGCACAGAAAATATTTTCCCTTTAAATATTACATATTTTATTATGGAATTTATTTTATAGTGCTATAGCATTGTAGTGCTATAGCACTATAGTGCTACAACTACCCCAGTAAGGACCCCGAGCAATATATATAGGGGTTACATTGGAATTTTGGCTAAAAAGGTTACCTTTTTACAAAAATGTTATATTTGAAAAGTGGATATTGGCCAAAAGGTTACATTTAAAAGTGGATAAAAGCTTTTAATGTTATATTATTAAAAGTGGATAAAATTAATAAGTTTTAAATAGGCTATATTTAAAATTTTTTTTTGAGAAAAATTTTTTAAAAAAAGTATTGTTATATTTGAAAATTGGTTAAATTTTATTAAATATTAAAGCTTATATGTAAAATATGATTAATTAGCTCTGATAAAAAGTGGATAAAAATTTTAAAAAGTTTATATTAAAGCTAATGTAACCTTTATATGTATTGTTCGGGGTCCTCCCCAGTAGCACCGGCAGATTTTCACTGATCTGCAATCTAGAACATTCGATTTACATAATAACGAGTCACGTTTTGATGTAACATAACACAAGCAGGAAAATCAAAACAAAACGTTCACTTTTTCAAAAATCGCTCATATCATGAAAATTTGCATAAGAAACCACTTTCTGCGCTCTAACAAAAAAATTTTCTTGAACAATTTTACTAAAAGAACTTTCTAACTCTAAGTTTAGCATAGACCCTAACCTTAACTTATACAAGTTTGAAGATTTTTTAGTGACAATGTTCTAGATTGCAGATCAGTGAAGATCTGTCAGTGCCACTGGGATAGTGATAGTGCTACTATACAATACTATAAAATTTATTATTTATAAAATATATTTATATATATATATTTATTATAATATATATTTATTATAATATATATAACTATACTTGTGCAACTATGGCGCATCATGTGATATTTATAGTATTGCCAACCGGAGGATCTACAAACAGTTCTTTACAGATATTATTAAAGCACTACTACAATCCTAACCCTAACTGCAGAACTTTCCCTAACTATTCATGTATTTTTTTTTGTTCCCAAAAACATCGCCAACCCACCAAAAGTCGCAGTCTTCAAGGCACGGCATGCCTATAGGCACGAAGGGCGCGGGTAATACAAGCTCCTGGAGAGGAAATAGCCAATCGGAGAGTGCAAATTTTGACTATTCCGGATCAGCCCAACGAAAAATTCAAACACGCGTAAAAGAAGAAAAAGCGAAAATATACAAAAACTAATTTTAAATCGATCTTGGTGCACTAATTAAAAATGACGAGAATAAAATTTTATATATATTAAATATCACTCTAACCCTATATCCTCTAATGTTAAGGTTCCAACCCTAAATTTTTATCTCACACACTTAGTTTATTTACAAAATTAGAATTTCTTTTTTGGTTTGTGTTACCTGCGCAAATAAGTAAAATGAATTTGCAACCCGGATCGAACCCTAGGTGTAATGTAACATGATCAGAAAAATTTAAAACAAACGATTGTTTTGTCAAAAATCGCCTGTTTCTCTAAAGATTGCATAAGAAACCATCTTTAGCACTCTAACAAAAAGTTTTCCTTGGGTGATTTTATTATAAAAGTTCTAATTTCTAATTCTAATACAAACCTTAACCCTAACTTAAATGAACTTAAAAAATTTTGATTGTCACGTGACTGCAACATTTTGGTAGTGATACTGGAGAAGATTAATTATTGCCATAAAAATTCTACCCCATGATAATTTAACATGCTCAAAATGTTTCTTTTGTCAAAAAAAGGCTTATTTCTCAAAAGTTTGCATAAGGAACCACTTTTTTGAACTAACAAAAAGTTTTCTTGAATGATTTTACTATATAATAACCTAAACCCAAACCCTAATTGGGCATCACCCTAACCTTAATCTAACATAAATGAACTTGAAAGATTTTTCATTTTAATATAACATAACACAATTAGGAAGATCAAAACAAACTGTCTGCTTTTTCTTGATTAAAGAACCTCCTAACTCTAACTCTAGCATAGGCCCTAACTTTTAGTTCAAGGCTTTTTTATTGCACTGTAAACACTATCACAGGACAATGAAATTTTGACGGCGTTTCTGGGAAAGATTAAAAACTACGCATATTTCTAAATATAAATAATCTGTGTAATGAATGCAAACTAAAATTTAGTAAACGATAAGCCAACAGCCCTACATGATAAGGTAGGTGGCATGGGGCCCATGGGCATGCCCCTGGGGGCATGCCTGGAGGCATGCCCTTAGGGCATGCCTTTAGAGCAAAAGGCATGCCTCTATCATGTGATCACAGGAAGATCATTATAATATGATTGGTCGATATAATTAATTGAATTCAATATCCAGTTCAAAATCTTTAACAGTTGATATTTTTTAAAATAAATATCTTTAAATATACTGCAGCTTTATAAAATACTAAAATAAATATTTTATTAACTCACATATTATTAGATAGGCCTTAATTTTTTTTTGCAATAAAAAAGTTTATAAATTTATTGCATTTATGATTTCATTTTACTATTTTGCAATCATATTTATTATTGGTGAAGTAACTTTATATGTACATATCTGATTTTGGTAGTGATACTAGGTGTGTTATATTGCTAAGTTTACTTATATAAATATTTGATTTATATAAACATTGTAAAATAAGTTCGAATCTGAGTTAATTCCACAATTTGGAAGTCGTAGTTGTCACTTAGCCCGTATATCATGCACTATATTTATTGTTACCGCATATTTATTTATTTATTTATTTGTATTCGTATCTTTACTACAAGCCTACTATAACAAATTACTCAGTTTCATCATTACGCATATGATCATTATGCATAATTCGTTACGCATAATTCGTTACGCATATGATTGTTACGCATATGATTGTTACGCATACGATCATTACGCGTTATGCATCACTTGAAAATAGAATAGTAATAAAAATCTAGACAATAGAAAATTCAAATGTTAGTAAACATGAATTGTATAAAAAGCATGTAAAAGACTTTTGTAGAGGCAGAATTCGGACGCCTCAAATAATTATCTTTGAATTAAATATTGCCAAACTATTGAAAAATAGTTAAATAAAAAGTTGTTAATAATATCACTATGCAAGTCCCTCCCTCAGGTTTTACTATGCCCCTTCCAACACAAGGTCTAAGTTGGTCGGGTTTTTTCCGTTCTGAAAATAAAGTAGGAGGAAATAGATACACTGCAAAATGCAAATATTGCCTAGTTGAACTAAGTGGTAAACCTAAAAAGCTCCACCAGCATGTTACTCGGTGTAAAGACTGGAACATCAATGAAAAAACCACCTACCTTCATAATGTTGCTGAAGAAAGTTCTTGTCTCGCAAGCGTAACCGTGATGAAGACGATATTTCAGTAAATCTGACTATCCAAGACAATGATAACATGTCAGAGTCATCTATATCCTATCCTCATCAAGAAACTATTGTAAAGTGGTTTGCACCATCTTTATCACGGGCACAGTCTGAAAAACTTCATCAAAAACTTCTAAAAGCTATGATTTATGGAAATATTTCTTTTTACCTTGTTGAGAATCCGTATTTTCAAGACTTTCTTAACGAATTGAATCCATCTTATTATCCTCCTTCTCGAAATATGGTCAAGGGGCGTCTTTTAACCAAAATGTTTTCTGACCATACTTTAGAAAAGTTAACTACCCTTCCCACTCTTACAGACCTTACAATTTCTCTCGATGGATGGACTGATAATTCGGGAAATTCAATCTATGCGTTTATGGCCCTTAAAGAACGTCAAGAGTTTGTGCTAGATATTCAAGATTTATCTGCATATCGCCATACTGCAGAATTTCTTGAAAATAAAGTAATGGAAGTTTTGTCTACAAATGGTATCCAAACGTCGTCTGTTATTGCATGTGTCACTGACAACCCCTCAAATATGAACAAAATGAGAAGACTAATTTATGTAAGTAAAAATATTAAAAATATTACGGCTTATATCACAACTGGTCGTGTAACAAATTTTGATTATACGTTTATTATAAAACTATAAAACTTACTTATATTACAAAATTTAGGAAAAAAACTCTAATATTATTCCTATTCGTTGCTGTTTGCATGTCTTTAACTTGATTGTTAAAGACATTGCCGGCTTTCCTAGTATCGTCCCGGTGTGTAAAAACAATCAAAAAATTGTTAATTTTTTTACTTCCTCACATATCTGGCGTAGGGAATTGCAAAATTGGCAAAAAGATCGTAATGTCAAATATTTTTTAAATACATTTTGCGAGACAAGGTGGTATTCGCTTGCTAAAGTTTGCTTGGGAATATCAACCTATGAACAAGGTTTCCAGCATTGTCTTTCGCTAAGTGAAACTTCAAATTCTAAATACCCTAAAATCGATAATATTATTGTTAAAAATCTTATCCGTGATAAGTATCACTTTGCTACGAATGACGTTTTGGCGAGGGTAATCAAGCCAGTCGTTGATGCTATTGGTAGACTAGAATCAAATGATTCTACTCTTGCTGATGTTTTCAAAGAGCTTATTTATATCCACCAGCAAATATCTCAACTTGAGATTTCTCTTACTAATTTTAAAGCCCATGCCCTCTCTATTATAAGCAAACGTGCAAGAGAGTTTGATTATGACATTTACTTTGTTGCGCTCTTCCTCTCACCAGCCCACAAACAGTTGGCTATATCTAGAAAAATGAATGAAGAAACAATTAGCCGTGCCATAATTGAATTAGCTTGGGCGTGGGACTTCAAAAAAAGAGAAGCAAGTCTCTTATACAAAGAATTAATTAATTATAAGAATAATGATCCTCCATTTGATAAGAATTTTCTTCCGAGTTCCTCACAATCTCTACGATCATTTTGGGCTGAATTTAAAGGAAGTGCACCTCTTTTACGTCGTTTTGCAATGAAACTTCTTGCCATCGTCCCTCATAGTGCTGGGTGTGAACGGCTTTTCTCAATGCTTGGTCTGGTTAAAACAAAAATAAGAAATAGACTAATGCCTGAAAATCTTTCTATAATTGGTCAGCTTAGAAACGAACTCAAAAAAGCTGTACCTAATGTTAAAAATAGATTAAAAAAAGCTGTATCCGAACCTTCACCCTACGATGATGATGAAAGTATCGATATTTTCTTTGAAGAGAATCAGCTTGAAGAATTAAGTGAGCTAGAAGAATTGAATGAAGAGTTAGAAATTATAACAGAACAGGACGAATTGTCTATCATAGAAGAATTTTTTGATTTCACAGCACTTGAGAGAGTTCAAGAAGTTGAAGATTTACCTCAGGTGAACTCAGATCTAAATGAAAATGAATGGTCCGTCGACGACATTATTTTTCAAAGCTAAAAAATATATTAAATAAAAATTTGTAATGTTAAATATAAGTTTTATATCGTAATTAAAATAAAAAATAAAAAATTATTTCCAATACAGTAATAATAAAATACTCGAATGCAAAAAAATCTTTTAATACGGTAAAAACTCTGTCGTGCTCATGTTACATAAGCACGATTTATATACTAGGGACATGCCCTAAAATTTTACCGTGTCACCTACCCTACTTATTTGTATGCTATATAATACAGTAATATATACAGTAATAATACTGTATATGACAAATAAAAGCTACCAATTTTGATTCAAAATTTTAGAGAAGTTTATGTTTTATTAATAACGAATAAAAGCTACTTCTCTTTAGTTCAAAAAAACTCTTTTAATACGGTAAAAACTCTGTCATGCTCATGTTCTATAAGCATGATTTATATACTAGGGGCATGCCCTAAAATTTTACCATGCCACCTACCCTACTACATGACCAACCAGTTTAATGATAATACTGTATCATGTGATACTGTATATTGCTAGTTTTAATAATGCCAGAAAAGACTTTATAATTAGTACGTACGTACGAATGTGAAAATTTTAATTAATACTATAAAGTGCTAACTAGAACAGATTATAAAGGATCTGTACTTTATAGTAATAAATAAAATTTTCACATGATAATTATTCTGTAAACTGTTTTATTAACATTACCAATGTAAATATTTCAAACAGTTATTTTTTATATTACACAATGTACACTTAAATTGGTAATCATGAAATTTAGATGCCAAAAAAAAAAACTGCAAATTGATAAGTTAACTTTTTTGGCATCACGCATATAATCAAAAATATCGCTTACAACAATTATCAATCAGTAATCAATGCATATATCTTATCTTTGAGAACAAGTCACCTGATTATGGCCAATACCTCCACAAATCTTACAATATAATTTTCGCTTTGCCTTTTTTAGCGGCTCATCTGCCCGTTGTATTCTATAGTTCCCTTAGGCTGACCTTTACCTTTACGCTTATGAGAATTCATTAGCTCTTTTGAATCCAATTCTATTTGACTATCTACTTCAGCTTTACTAACGTTACTATCACTATTACTATTAGAAGATAATTCTTCCCGGCAATTGTCTAAATACTTGTCAAGAATAGATATAAAATTATAATCATGTCTTCAAACAGCCACTATTAAAGCTGCTCTTGCCTTGCCCCTTGCTTTCCCATACAGTTTATGTTCATCTATAGTCTTGCAGTTTACGTCTTGCATTTCATATACAGAGCCTTCAATTAAAGCATTAAGATTAGGGTTGCTGGTGCGCATATAACTTTAATGGTGCACCATTGGTGCACTATTAAATTTTTTAGTGCATAAGTGCACCTAGTGGTGCACTATATTAAAAAATATTAACTTTACAAACCATTGATTCAATATATTAACTGTCAATTTTTTTTAAATTGCACCAATTTTAAATTTAATTCTAACAACAATGACTAGAATTAATTTGCATGTGAAATTAGCTGTTGATAAAATAACTCCTATGCAGCAGACTTGACCGTATTCTTGCCGTGTCTGAATTTATGTCGATTCTAAATTTTCATTTTAGAATTGGTATTCATTTAACAATTATTAAAAAAAAAGCAAGCGAAAAAAATTTAAAAATAATAAAAATAATAATAATAATAATAAATTAAAAAATTAAAAAAAAATTATAAATAACAAAAAGAGAATAAATATAAGATCGTCTAAATATTAAATACTAGCTAAAGTTTCATACATTAAAAGAATACATTTGAATATTCATACATATTTTAATAGTTTTTGCATTCCTCGCGTAGAAACATCCGCATTGTTTTCGGCAACGGCAGGAATCTGAGTGAGTGTCAGAAGATAATTATCACAATTTTTTTTTTTTTAAAAAAAAATAAGTTTACCTTTTTCCAGATTATGTCATGACTGTAATGTAATGTTCAGCATAGTGGTTAGCACAGATTATTTCGTTAAATTTTCAACATAACAAACTTGCATCTCCAAGTTATTCCTATCGTAGTTAGGCATATGTAGTTCTTCTGATATGCTAATACAAAGAACTTTAAAAGTATTAGCTTGAATTTCTCGTTTGAAGATCAGAATTTTTTATAATGAATTTCACGGCATATCCTTGTGAATCAATATAGTGTTGAAGAAAAAATATGTAATACAAGGTGATAAAGATCAATTCAAATATAATGAATAAAAAAAATGAAGCATGTAACTACTGTATAAAGAATTATGTATTTCATAGATATCAATGAAAAAATCAATGGAAATATCAATGTGTTTAATAATTACCGTATTATTATCATCATTGATAAAATAAGTCTTAATTTTCTTGTCGTTATTAATAAATAAATACGCTAGTACTACAATAATTAAAATTTTCAATATGTATAGAACATTTCCGTAGAAAATGATCCAATCGATGATTTAATCAAATCATCAATTGATTTATGCAGATTGATTTTAAGAATCAGCTGTTTATAAACAACGTCATTGCTATGAATAACACAATTATTAACCCGAATTTTGGGTTCATCCTAGTATTGTCTAACAAAGTTTTATCCAAAGATTTCATTGAATGCAAGCAAGATTTTTTTTTAATGTTAAAAAAAATAAATAGTGTTACTTATTAGACAAAACCATGAAGATAGGCACTTATTTTTTCTTTATTAGTAAGATATATCTGATAATTCATGCGCACAATTCATATAGCATATATCATAAAATTTTCTACAAAAATCTTTTCTAAAATGAAATATGGCAAATCATAAGTAAAATCGCAACCAGTAAATAAACTTTATTGAGTTAATTTGATTGGCTCGCCACCCTGCACCATACTTGTGTTTGGCGCCAGGTGTACCACCTATATTAGTGCACCATTGGCGTCGCCAAGTACCCTGCACTAGCAACCCTAATTAAGATGCGGAACTGAACTATTTCAACCTATTGTTTCTAATTGTTCTACCTCAAATTTTTGTGCAACGAGAAATGGTTCTTGTGCCGGATCATTATCACTTTCTTTATACCATTATGATCTAATAAGCTAAATATAAAATTTTGCAGCTTGTGTGCATAATATTATTTGAAAAAAGTGGTGACAAACAATTCCATGATTACAATGGTCAAAGCAAGAACATAAATGTCTTCCGTTATTTAAAAGTATTACAAAATGTTGCACTTCATTTGATACAATACGTTGAACTCCCTATATTTTCACAATCTTGCTTGTATCAACCAAATTAAGCATCGACTTGGCAATAATATCAAAATCTTGATTTTTACCATATAAGGTATGATTTCTAGATTTATCTACATATGTACGTACAAACAATTTAAGTGCGAATAACAACTGAACTAAACACAAATCTTATTATTACTTACAGTAAGATATCTTTGCAATTCATTTTGAGCTACCATTATAGCATGATATTGAAGCAACTGCTTTATTTGATCCTCTTGAATCTTTAATATTTCCACAGTTAGATACTTGCATATCATTTTGCAAACGTTTAGAAAAATAGTATCAGCCGTTGCAACCAGAACTGCCTTAGGAACAGAAGCATGAAATAAGGTGTACTTAGTTTTTTTGTTCTCTTCAAGAATACATGCCGTTAATTTCTCTGCAAGTTCTAATATGGAGTGCTCCGTATTAAAAGTGCCCATTTTTACAATTTTTTGAAAAATGAGTTTTTATCAAATTCATGTAAATTTTGACATGACTGATATTTTTCAATTATTAATGAAAGTCGATTTGCATAATAAAAAATCAAGATAATGTAAAAAGAAAAATTACATGAAGCTGCGTAGAGCCAACACGTCACGAGATTATCTGATAGTCACATGCCGTCTTTAACCAATCAAAATCGTGAAATTTAATTAATCCCGGATTAGTCCGAAAATCAAAACAAGTGGTTAAGCTCGATTATCTCAAAATGAGATAAATATAAAAATGGGCCCTTTTAATACGGAGCACTCCATATGGTCGTATTAGAATTAAATATCAACCTTTTAACCTTTGAATTATAACTTTCAACCCAAGAAGTAGATGACATTCCTGCTTTAAATAATTTAAGTACAAATGCTTTTGCCCATGATACTTTATTAGCATAAAGCCGTTGCAAATAATTAACTACATTTTCATTATTGTACTTTTCAAGCAAACGTTTCTATTGATATTCAAATATTATAACGAAGCTAATCCGTTGTACTTCAAAGAAATCTCCAACAAACTCTTCATATTTGTCTCTAAGATGGTTTTTTAGATTAAGAGGAAGGTTTTGTGCAATATGAAACATGTAGTTAAGAGCGTTTGTAGTTGGAAATTTGTCTCTTATTGCGGAATTAAAGCAGGATCAGTGTCGGTAAAAATGACTTGGGGTGCAGTTCTATTTGTTGCTTTTTTTAATTTGCTGTAATATCTAGCTATGTGCCTCTTTTGTCTCGTTATCCGTTAATGCCTGGGCCACTAATTGAGAAGATAAATAATTATCGACCACCAAAAAAAGTGACAATGCCATCTCATAACGATTCATGGCACTAGTATTATCATTTAGAACAACATTACCAAACGTTAGCCATCGTTCAATTTGATCAGGAGATATATAGAACAACCGACGAAGGCATTTATTACTAGGGTTCCAATCTACTTGAACATACCATCGGGGATCAACTTCTTTTTTATTTAACAATTCCTCGTACAATTTGCTAGCATCATTTGTCTGATCACACAACTTTGGGCGAAATCATTGGATTACTTGTTGTAATACTTGCATATAAACTTTTACAGAATATTTCTCTTCAAGAGCTTTACGAATCTGCTAAGGGCTACAATTCATTTTTTTTACAAAGAACTCAACGTCCTCAATCATCTCCTTTGTAAATGCTACGTTTCCTAAAAGTTGTAACGAGCTTGATCAAGGTTATGATTTTTATGTTCATTAACTAGTTTTGCAATATATACGGTTTTGAGGGGATTATCTTTTTCAGGACATGACAGATTTATTTGCCACGTACATCCTACACGTTTAGTGGTAGTTTCTTTTTTGGATTCTTGCTTTTTGTTGCTTCAGGTTGTCCAAAATGCTCACAAACAATTGTATGTCTTCGGATATCCCCATTTTCAAGCTTTTCAGTACGATAAAACGTGTTCTAAACCCTTCTCTTTTTTCATACTTTTTGAGTTCACTCATAGCATGATCCCAGTCGAGAAACATTTTTCCTACTTGCAGTTCGTAGTATTGATTGTTCTCAAGATTCATATTGTATTTATTTGGATGTAACGTATCACTAATAGCATCATATTCTGTGTGATTATTAGTGTACAGTTCACCAAATCTATCATCTTCATAATTCCAGTTACGAAACCTTAGAAGTTCTTCCAGGTAAAATCCTAAATTCACTATAAAGTTATTTTCACTTTCAAATTGGTTTCTAAGATCAAATTGATTATTTTTATATAGCATATCGATTCCGTTAATCGCATTATTCCATCCAGAGGTCATTATGTTCGTTGGAACTCTTTCGTGGTAGGTGCTTTCAGGATTCATTATTTGAACTCTTTTGTGGTAGATACTTTCAGGATCTATTATATGAACTCTTTTGTAGTAGGTACTTTCAGAATTCGTTATACGAACTCTTTCGTGGTTGGTATTTTCAAATTTAGTTAAATAAACTCTTTCAGGATTCGTTATATTATACAATTCGTCGTTATATAATTCGTTATTATATAATTCGTTATTATATAATTCGTTATTATATAATTCGTTGTATATAATTCATCGTTGTTGCTGATGCTAATTTCATTTATTGCATTATGAAACATCGTATTATTCAATCTGATTTGTATGCAAATTCATTGTTAATATATTAAGGCTAGTTTATATTATTTTTCGGTAGGCTTCCGCATGGGCCGGGTAGAGCCAGGTACTAGTGATACCCTTACCCTACCCGTTTGTGTACGGGCCAACTTTCTGAGCCCTACCCTTACCCTAGAGCTCAAATCTTAGTACCCATACCCAGCCCATTAGGATGCGGGTACCCTTCGAACTACCCATGGGTAGTGATCCTGGTCAATCAAAATTTTTCGACCAACCAAGCTGATGAAATTTTATCAGCTTAGTCGGCTTAGCCAAGAAATTTCAAATAATTCAAAATAAATCGAAATTTGATCAAGACAACCTGCAATTATCTTGGTACTTGTACTATCATGAATAAACCCTGATTAGAAGATTTATTAAAGCTGCCAATAAAACCTGTATTGGTTTTTAATTTGCCGAATTTAGTAAAAATCTTATACTAGCATCAGTCATTTTCAATTGCGAATTTTAATTTATGCATTTTATTTCGAAATATTTGTAGCAAAATAATTTTTTAAATAAACTTTATAATTAATATATTTTCACGAAATTCTACAAATTCTAAAACCTTCTAATAAACTACAACTAAACTACTAACTACAAATTCAATTTTTCATAAGCTTGTATTGCTAAAATTTCGTCTACAATCTAATAAAGCATTCTTCTGAATCCAAGGTCTCAATTCCAGTCCCTATTAACCCTTCCTGACGAAGTACAAGACCTACAATAGAGAAAGAAAACATTAGTAACGATACCAAAAAACGACAAAACAAAGGCAATATGAACTGGTATTTATCTTGGTATCAGCTCCGGGTTCAAGATCATAATCCTGGTTTCCATTAACCCTTCGCGGCGAAGCACAAGACCTACAAAAGAGAAAGAAAACATTAGTAACGATACAAAAACGACAAAAAAACAAAGAAAAATATAAACTGGTACTTATCTTGGTATCAGTTCAGGTTGAAAATCTCAAACCCGGTTTCTATTAACCCTTCCCGGCGAAGCACAAGATCTACGAAAGAGAAAGAAAGCATTAATTTTAATCCTGGTTTCCATTAGCCCTTCTGGCGAAACACAAAACCTACAAAAGAAAAAGAAAACATTAGTAACGATACAAAACACGACAAAACAAAGAATAATATGAACTGGTACTTATCTTGGTACCAGTTCCGGGTTCAAGATCTCAATCCCAGTCTCCATTAACCTTTATGAGTAAAGCACAAGAACTATGAAAGAGAAATAAACATTAGTAACTATACAAAAAATGACAAAACAAAGAACTGGTACTTATTTTGGTACTAGTTCCGGGTTCAAGATCTCAATCTGGTCTCCATTAACCCTTCCCAGCGAAACACAAGACCTACAAAAGAGAAGGAAAACATTAATACAAAAAAAACAACAAAACAAAGAAAAATATAAACTGGTACTTATCTTGGTACCAGTTCTAGATTCAAGATCTCGATCCCAGTCTCTATTAACCCTTCCCGGCGAAGCACAAAACCTACAAAAAAAAAAACATTAGTAACGATACAAAAAACAAAAAAACAAAAAAAAAAAGTGAACTAGTACTTATCTTAGTACCAGTTCCGGACTATTGATTCTTTTAGGTGAAAGAAAACATTAACAATAAAAATAAATCGAACAAATAAATCAAAGAATAAAAAAAATGATTATAAAATATAAGTGTGCAGATTATCATCTGCATATAACTGATAACGTAGATCGATTAGAGTTTTAAAGAATAATTAATCATATGTATTACGCATCTGTATTATGATTGGTTGGTGGTCATGTGAAATATGTTTATGGGTACCCGTAAGCCAAAAGGGCAGTAAGCAGCATTACTCAAGCCCTACCCAGCTTTGTAAGGGCTTAGCACCTGGGGCCCATACCCTTATCTAAGGGCCCAGAAATCGGTATCCTGGCCCGGCCCTTATGGTACTACCCAGTGTTGTACACAGACATTGTCCCGCCAATTTTTCAGTGACGCAGACAGTCCGGGACGGGACGTCCGGGACATGTCCGAAATAATGTCCCAACATGATACATGTCCGCTGGATAAAACCAATCAAATTGCAGAATTATACGAATTTTATTGGTAGATAATCACGTGTTGAGTCGCAAAATGTCCGGGACAAAAAAAATTATGGGCGGACATGTCTCGGACGTCCCGTCCCGGACTGTCCGCCGTCCGTGTCCGTGTCCCATGACAACACTGGTACTACCCATGGGTACCCATGGATAGCCCAGGCCCATGCGGAAGCCTATTTTTCAGTGGTACAAGTATAAGTGGAAATAGGAAAGTTTGTAACCCGATTTGTATGCAAATTCGTTTTTAATATATTAAAGCTGGGTTGGTTATGATTATATCGCTTTTTAGTAGTATCATGAAATTATATCACTTTTTAGTGTTATCGTGAAAAATAGGAAAGTTTGTATCCAATCCGATTTGTATGTAAATTTGTTGTTATTAAAGCTGGTTTGGTTATGATTATATCGTTTTTTTAGTGAAAAATAGAAAAATTTGTATCCAATTCGATTTGTGTATAATTCATTGTTAATTAATATATCAAAAATAGTAAAGTTTATTTTTTTTTGATTGACTTTAATTTATTAAACTATAATATTTTATTATATCATAAGGATCGCACTATACCGCTATAGCACTACAATGCTATAGCGCTATAACAATATTCCTTTTTATTATATATTGTCGGGGATGATGCTAAAATCCACGTGATCTTTGTATGCAACGGATTTCTGAAATTTCTGAAAATCGTATAAACAATCGATCTACGCTACGTAATCAAAACAATCAATTGAAGGGTCAGGTTAATTCAATATATGCCTATATGTTGTATAAATCACATTCTTGATATCTATATACAGAAGACCTTCTAACTGTATCAAAAAGGTGACCCTAACCCAACCCTAACCCTAACCACGAACTATACTAGATTTAACTAAATTTTTTTTTGTTAGTGGTTTTTATAGACGCTTTTTGCTTCGTAATTAGGGTTAGGGTTAGGTTAGGGTCACCTTTTTGATACAGTTAGAAGGTCTTCTATATATAGGTATCAAGAATACGATTTATGCACATATAGGCATACCTACCGGTTATAGTGTTCGGATTGTTTTGATTACGTAGGTAGATCGATTGTTTACAAGATTTTTCAGAAATTGTAAGAGATCCGATAATATGTAGATCACGTGGATTTCAGCATTATCTGATTTCAGCATCATCCCCGACATATATTATTATAAAAAAAATG
The DNA here is from genome assembly GCA_003550325.1 of Gigaspora rosea. Lineage (NCBI taxonomy): Eukaryota > Fungi > Glomeromycota > Glomeromycetes > Diversisporales > Gigasporaceae > Gigaspora > Gigaspora rosea. The sequence goes on from QKWP01000258.1 coordinate 117,439, forward strand.
ACAAAAAAAAATAAATTCAAAAAAAACGAAACCAAAAAAAATTAAAAAAAATAAAAACAAATAAAATAAACTATATTCGCTTATATTCGCTTATATTTCTCATATTTGCTATTTCTTGCAAAGTGCTAGAAAAGTTAGAATAGATATTCTTGTAAAGTGCCAGAAAAGTTAGGTCGTTTTTTTGCAAAGTTCCAAAAGAAATAAAGAATAAATAAAATAAATAAATAAAATTAAAAAAATAAATAAAAAAAAAAACAAACAAAAAACAAAAAACAAACCTGAAAAAAATAACAAAACAAAACAAAAACTTGCTTATATTCGCTCATATTCACTTATATTCAATTATATTCGCTCATATTCGTGACTTCTTGTAAAGTGCCAATGATGTTAGAATTGGTATTTTTGTAAAGTGCCAGAAAAGTTAAATTGTTTTCTTGCAAAGTTCTAAAAAGAAGTAAGAGATAAATAAAATAAAATAAAATTAAAAATAAGTAAAAAAAAAGAAAACAAACAAAAAACAAAAATGTAAGCAAACTAAATAAAAAAATAAACAAAGCCCCAAATCTCCATTTCCCCAAACGTGATCTTGCAATTCAGAAACTGTCAAAGGTTTTCACAAAGTGCTGAAATAAAATAAATTAATAAAAATAAAACAAAACAACAAAAACATGAAACAAAAAAATAAATAAAGCGAAACCTTGCAAAAACTTGCAAAAACTTGCGTTCTTGAAATTTAGAAATTGCTAGCGAAATTAGTTGTATGTTCTTGCAAGTATCGAAAGGCTAAGTTGGCTTGCACAAAGTGCCAAAAAGTCGTTGGATTTCTTGCAAAGTGCCAGTGGTAAAGCGTAAAAATAAAATAAAAAAAATTAAAAAATAAAAAAAAAAATAAAAAATAAAAAAAACAAAACAAAACTAAAAAATGAAACAAAACCAAAAAAAAACAAAAGGAAAACGAAAAAACAATGTAAAATTAATAGAAAATCGAAATTATAAACAAAAAAAAATAAACAAAGATCTAATCGGATCTTGTAGTACAATCATCAAAAATCATTAAAACATTTTGAAAATATTAGTCAAATGCGTTCTTGATATGATCTAGATTACAAATCTACTGATCTAGTTTGATTTCCCAGTTCTAAAATATTTCGAATATATTCAAAATATTAAAAAGAAAAAAAAGAGAGAGAAAAAAAGAGAGAGAAAAAAGAAAAAAAAAGAATGAAAGAGTGAGAGAGGTAAAAGGAAAAGAGAAGTAAAAAGGAGAGAGGAGTAAAAATCGTGCAAAACGGCTTTTTTTTATATTTTATAAAATATATATTTATGATCTATAATAGCTTACAGATCAAATGGCTTAAGAAATTTTGAACTTTGTTTTTTTTTTTTACCTGGTGATCCAGGTTGAAATTTTTGTGATGCAGTGATTAGATTTTAATGATTTGGCTTGCTAAAATTCTCTCATTGAGAGGATCATTTTGGTAGTTAAATTCTTAAATTTGATCCAGTAAATTAAAAGTTATTAATTATAAAATATTGTTAATAAATCTATAATTTTGGTTAAAAATAATTTTGTAACTTTGGCCAGAATTATAAAATTTTGACTGGAATTATACCTGATACTTCAGCTGACCCGCCCACCCCCTAAAATCAGCTGATTTCTGGAAGCCCCCAACAAAAAATTTCATTATTTTTTTAAAAAAACATTTACATCACAAAATTTTGCTTATAAAACCATCTTTGAAGCTCTAATAAAAAAATTCCTTGCTAAATTTTGTATATACTAATGCCCCGATAAAATCCTAGGCCTTACCCTAACCCTAAAGTAATTAAAATTTATTTTAAAACTTGAATTTAACTAATTTTAACACCTGGTTAAAGTTATAAATTTTAAGTACCCTTTATTTTTATAGAAGTTTTTTATATAAAAAATTATTCTTTAAAGATTAGGGTTAGGGTAAGGGTATAGGTATATTAAGTTAGAGAATGGATTGATTATTTATATGCAAAATTAGATGCCAAAAACTTTATTTAATAGCCCAAAGCTAGTTTCTGTAATAAAATTTTGCGATATTAATAATTTTTTAAGAATATTTCTAACTATAACCAGTAGTGACCGTCACCACCCTTTTGTGTAACCAAAAAAATTTAATTTATTAACATATTATTTAAAACTAATTAAATTAAAAATATGTATACACATTTATTACGCGATTAATACTGCATACTTTTTTTATCATTTTTATGTAATACGACTATAATATGCATTTATTAAAAATTTCTAGCCAATAAATACATCACGAAACATAATTAATTTGTTACAATCAGCAACAGCTATAGGGTAAGCAAAGAAACTCTATAGTCATTTGCTGCGGCTATTGTCTCCACGTCGCTCCATTTTTCTAGAAACCTAGCATAATCAACATATTCCAACCCTTACCCTAACCCTAATTAAATCTCAGCTAATAACTAGCACGACTTTAGAATAAGCGTCAAAAGAACAATACGCAACAGCCACCTATTTCGAACAATATCATGACTCCGGCGAATTATTTGAATCCATTTACTCGAACCAAAACCGCCTGAAAAGAGGAACCTAAAACTGTAACATAAAATTACCTGAAATAAAGAGTTATACATATACAAACACTACACTAAAAACATCAATAACAAAAAAAAAAAAAAGCAAGCTTATCTTTTACAACTTTACACGCCAAATCCGAAGAGCCTCTAGTCTAACTGTTTGACAAAAAATACCAGTGACGAAAAGTTAAAATTGTTGCCTAATGAACCTAAAAAGAAGAAAATACGAAAAAGTAAAATATGAAAAAGAAAACTGTATTAAAGACACCAGCGATGAAATACGCACCGAAATGGACAAAGCACCGATTATTGTTACCAAAGGCGAACGCCAACGACGAAAGCCTACGAAGAAAAGCACCTAAAGTAAAACAAAAGAGGTTAGTTGCCAGAACCGACCGAGAAACAACGCGATGGCTATAAAGAAAAAGCACTAGAATGAACAACGCCAATGATGTAGAAAAAGCACCAACATGGACAGCACCAATGACGAAAGATAAAGCACCAACCAACGGCGAAAGAAACACCAACGTCATAAGAGGCACCAAACTGGACGACGCCAACGACGAAAAAAGTACTACTGGTAATGCAAACAAGTTAAAAAATAAGCGTAAGCCTAAAAAAAATACTGTACACAAAAAAAAAAGACTTATACGTAGATCTGATTGTGTAATGGTGGTGATTATCACTACCGGTTATTTTGATTATATAAATTTCATAAAATTTTCTTTATTTTGTTACACAAAATCCTGCAACCTGATTGGTAAATTATAAGGTGGTTACATCACCAGGGGGAAGTTAGCAACACTTTAAAACTTTATATTTTTGTTTTTGTTACACAGATTTGCAAATTTTAAATATTGAATTTAACTAATTTTAATAACTGGTTAAAGTTATAAATTTTAACTACCCTTTATTTTTATAAAAGTTTTTTATATAAAAAATTATTTTTTAAAGATTAGGGTAAGGGTATAGGTGTATTAAATTAAAGGATGGATTGATTATTTATATGCAAAATTAGATGCCAAAAACTTTTATTTAATAGCCCAAAGCTAGTTTTTGTAATAAAATTTTGCAATATTGATAATTTTTTGATTTTTTTCTAAATTTTCTTAAAATTTTCTTTATTTTATTACACAAGATCCTGCGACCTGATTGGTAAATTATAGGGTGGTTACATCACCAGGGGGGCAAGTTAGCAACACTCTTAAATATATATTTTATTAAAATTTTACTATTATAAAATATGTATTTTGTTTTATATATTATAAAATTTAGTTAAATTTAATTATAATTGTAAAAAGTTTTGTTTGTAGCACATTTTAATTTCTATATAAATCTCATTGTACTACTTAAATCATATAATAAATGATCTACATACACTCCACTCTTAAGGGTAGAGGGTACTATTTTAAAATTACATATAAACTTAATAGTAAATTGTTTTTATATTTAATTTTATAAAAAATTATATTAAGTAAACTAATTTTATAGAGCAGGGTTTTCTAATTTTAATACAGTCATCCCCCTCTATAGTCACGCCTTCAGGATACAAAAATCCGTGATTATAAGGAGGTGTGACTAATATAATGGTAACCCCTATATAGTCACAATTATGTACAAAATATGAAAAGTGACTATATAGAGGTTTTTATTATTAATAAAAATTATCATTGGGGTCATAAGTTATGCAAGCGCTATAAAATAAAAAATGTGAAATTTGCTGATCAAAAAAACAAAAAGAAATCAATGATTTCTGATTCTAATTATATTTTTGTGAAAATGCTACAGAAGTTGTAGATTCATTATTTTGTAACATAACTTGGTAAGAATATTATTTGCGCATTCATCATTTTGCAAAGAATTTAAGTATTGTGTCTTTTTTAGGCCGATAAAATTTACTACTGCATTATAGGTGAAAAGAAATTTATGAGTTGTACCAAATTCAATCTTATAAGCATTATTACATGATTCTAGCAAATTAATTTGTTTATTACTAAACGAATCACAAAATTTCAATAAGCTTTAGATGTTAAAGTTGCACAAAAAAGATACTTTGTGCATCCAAAACATGTTTCGGGATATAATTTTTGATCTTTAGAAAAGTTTTTTTTTTTTAAAAAAAAAGTATATATATTCTTATATAAATACTAGTTGCGTCATCAGAAGTAATGTTAAAGAAATCGAAAATCAGAAATCAAAATCATCGATTTCTTTTTTTTATTTTTACAAATCGCAATTTCTTTATGATTATTTAAATGATTGTGATTGCAATCGCGATCGCAATCACAATCATTAATCATAAAGAAAATTAATAACAGGGGCACTATAAGTTATTTTTTCAGGTGATTATTATATTGGCGGAGGTTTTTTTTAGCTTTTGTTTCTTATGAATTAGAAAAAGGTTGTTTTATTTGTGCACATAAAATTAGAAAGAGTAGCGGTTGGGTGCTGGTTGACTGTTTTAATTTAATCGCAAGGAGTGTCCTTAGATTTAAAAATGAAAAAATTTATACTTATAGAAGTGGCACAATAGAGAGTAAGGGAATTCTTATGGCAAAGATCGTATTTATTTAGCAATAGAAGGAGCAGCTCACCCAGATAATAGAAGTAGTAAATTAATTGTTATGAAGTAAGCAAAAAAGAAATTTAAAATTTTTTTATAAAGTTATGTAATCCATCAAAAAAATTTTTTAACGTTATAAATATTTCACCGGTCAATCAAAATTTTCAGATCACATAATGTAAAGTTTGTATACTATGGTAAGTATGACGTAAATTGTTGTGATTTTACAATTTGGTTGACTGGCTAATTTAGTTTTTTTTTATTTAACCGATTTTTTTTTATTAATAATTTATTTTATTTTTTTATCTATAATTAAATATGCCGCAAAATAACTAATGTGTTGAGAATAGCTGTAGGGGAAGGTTTTTATAAGGTGATAGCAGGAAAGTATTTGTGTTGGAGGAGCAGAAGTAGTGATGTCAGGAATGGAGAGATTTCAGGGAAAGAGAGGTTGTCGAGGAAGGGAAGGTTGTTAAGAAAGGGAAACTTGTCAGTAAAAGGAAGATTGTCAGTTAATGGAAGGTTGTCAGGAAAAAGGAAGGTTGTCAGGGGGAAGGGAGGGTTGTCAGGGAAGGAAGGGTTGTCGGGGTTGTCAGAGGAATGCAGAAAGAATGTTATAAGAAAGCTTGTAATTGTCGGGGAAATGATTATTATGTAAATGGTTGTCAGCTAAATGGTTGTGTATGCAACAGTTAATCTACAAGAATTAAAGATACATTAGAAAGTTATGCTTATAATTAGTATAAAAAGTAAAATAGTATAATAAAAGTAAAACTTATCTGATTTATTTTAGTGAATTGACTTGTTGATCGATGATTGACCCGAAAAAAAATTTTTTAATCGATCAAAAATCAAGGATACATGCTTGATCAAGTATGATCGATCAAGCATGTAATTTATGAGCTCGAGTGGATATAATCAATCAATCATTAGGTCATTCATTGATCGATTATATTTAAAAATAATAAGGTCATGCAACCTTATAAAATTACATCTCTTCTTGAAATTGTATCTGCATAAAGTGACCCGATAAGAGGCTAACACGATGCACCCGATATTAATAATCACTATATTTTTCATCAAAAATTTTCGGTCATATGAAATATTACGTTAGACATTTAAATTAGAAATTAAATAATATGCCGGATGAAATCATATTAAAAATTTTTTAATCGATCAATATAATAGTATCATCAATCATTTATTGACCTATTGTTGCTCGAGCCTATTAATTGTTGCTCGATTATTAACCTAAATTGATTAATGATCGAGTATAATATAATCGAGTCAATTCACTAATTTATTTTATTTATTGTGTGCTTTTATAGGGGGTAATTTTATATAGGCATTATATAATCGGTTGAAAAAAATGTGATAGTGACTATAAGGCGATTGTGCCTATATAGAGGTATAATTAATATTAAAAAGGTTGGTAAAAATAAAATTGTGATTATATAGAGTTTGTGACTATAGAGGGGTGCCTATAGAGGGGGATGACTGTAATAGTAAAATTATTAAATTTGGTTAAAAACTTAGTGAGATATAAATTTTTAAAGATTGAATGTTAAAATTTAGTAATAAAACTAACTTATAAATTTATGCAAATTAACCAATCAGAATTAGAGATTTTGTGCAATCCAAAAAAATTTGAGCCAACACAGAAAAACTTTGTAATATATACAGTACAGCTATATTTTTTTAAAAAATAATCTAGAAAGTGCACCTGTGCACTTTGTGCCTCCAGTGCTTCCTAATGTACTAGTAATAAATTTGTTTAAAGTTGGGTTAGAGTTAGAATTAAATTAAAATTAATACAAAATTGCAAGAGGATTATTTTTTGTTAGAAGTTCAGTAGGTGTTATCCTAGATATAAAAATAGGTGCACAAAGTGCATGGTGCACTTTTTAGTAAAGTTCTTTTTTGAAAATATAATAATAGTTCAAATTTTCACTATAATAGATAAATTGTTTTATTTATATTTTGTAAAATTTTAATAAAAATTAGTTTGTAATTTAAAAAAGTTTTATTAATAGCATATGTCAATTTTATATTATACAAAAATGATCTATGTACCCTCTACCCTTAAAGTTTATAGTAAATTCATATGTTTTATTATAATTTTTATTACCGGTATAATTTATCATATCACTCAGCATGATATGTTCTATAACTAGTAATCTAACTTAAATAATGAAATTTGATTGGCTATATGCATTTAAAAAAGTAGTTTTAGATGAAGACATATGTATTTATAGAATATAAAAGATGCATCTAGTACCAATAATTTCTTATAGCCAATACAAAAATATGCATTTTAGTAAAATCCCCAGATAGCTACTTATAGGCTAGTTGTACTCTTATTTATGCAACAAATGTTAGTTACTAATATGAAACATTTGAATAAAAATATCTACAAAAACTAGATATTTTTGTGTATATTATTTCAAATTTGGTGCACCTTAGTAAAAAGTAGATACTTTATAGTGTTCTCATTCAAATTTGGCGCCTTTTTTATAATAAAATAAAAAGTTGATATCTTTAGCTATCCTGTACTATAGATCTAAAAAATAGTATTTAAAAAAATATATATATATAAAAAGGTATTATATTTAGGGGATGCCATTTATTACATAATATTTTTTATTAAGTAGCTGCCCCTATCTATATATGGTATTATTACTCTATCTCAATTCTGATTGGTTAATATAATGACTAATATTTATAATATATTATATAAATATATAATATTAAATAACTTTTGATATACTGGTCCATTTTGAATGATTTTACTACCAAAATGAACATCTGATTTTAACAAGTTCAAAAACAGTAAAATCTAATTATAAAGCCATAAGATTGCTAAGGTTTTGTGTTATTATGTATACGGTTTTACTAAATCACACTACTGGTATAGGCACTGCCATTTATTATCTAATATCCATTTACTATAGGGGCTTACCCCTCACCCCCAGGTAAGATCTATAAATAGAATTTTAGCCAATCAAATTTAACTACGGTAAGATTTTTTTTGACCCCCTATCACCTAAAATATTACCTAATAAATGTCAGCACCCTATTCAACACCAGTTCCAGAATAAAAGTCAGATGTGATCACATGATAGTAGTTCTATGATCGGAAGATCATATGATATCATATTTATAAAATTTGAAACTAGTTTTATTTCAGATACTAGACTGGTTAAAACTGAATTTAACACAGAAAATAAAACCGGTTCGAGAATTTGTATATATATATTGTCACAAATCACAATTTGTGACATTGAAAAATTTAATTTTTTTTATCAAAGAATCCTGTTTGTGTAGCAATTTCTATCTGTTTACATCAGCATTATAGCACACTCAATATGCTATTACGTCAACGTGCAAAGGCTAAAGGAATTCTGTGCTTCAAAATTATAAGGAAACATGTTCAATATAATGGGCTTAAAATTAGTATTTTGTATTACATTAGGTGACGAATTGCACGATTAACATGCTAATGTGTCAAATATATAGTATAATAAACCTAAATATATATAAACACCCATATTTCAAGTTTAATAAAGCAGAATCTTCTTCTCGATTTAAATAAAAATAAAAAAAAGGAAGTAAGCTTAAGTTGTGCTGAAGAGTCCTTTTCATTTTTTTTAAAATTGAAAGTCTTTTTCTCCATTGTAATCTATTTTTTGTGGTATTATAAGATTTGTTTGAGATTCTTGTCCAACTGTTGGTATTTGCCCCAAACCTCATACTGTTCTAAATCCCATTACAAACCTAAGTTATATAAAGTTTTGTAACTATTAGAGTTAAATCGGTTAAATACTCTTCTCTCCTGAAATAATAGTTACAATATGTACAAGTAAAGCAGATAAAAAGGTATAATTGAAGGAAATATATATATGTACATATGCTTAGAAAACAATATTATTTCAAATTGCTCATTATACTTTAATACAAAACTATATACCAATTTGTCTTTGGCAATTATAACAATAGCATGTTTAAATTACAATACTACTTGAGAAAATATAAATCTAATAAACATCAAAATTGTATAAAAACATCATTGGGAAAATAAATAAAGCGCAGATCTGTACAAATTTGCGACTCTGGAAAATTTTAACAATTTTGCAATAACTTGTGATCCAGTGGTCCAAATTTAACGATTTTGGTACTATTCGATTTGTCTTGATGAGAGGATCGAATGGTACCAAAATTGTTGAATTCCAATTACTAGAACACAAAAATATCCCAATTATGTGAATTTTATAAACATCGAACGATCTTGCCAACCAGTAGTCCAAATTTAATGATTTTGGTGCCATTCGATCCCTCTCGATGAGATGGTTCGAATGGTACCAAAAATGGCAAAATTGGATTACTGGTTAACAAGTTATTTATAAAAACTGATTTGCAGTGCAGTTCTGCGCAGAAATTTAAAAAAGAAATTTAAATTTTTGCGGCGAACTGCGCCGCAAATCGTTTTTTGCGAATAACTTGTTAACCAGTAATCCAATTTTGACGGCTTTGGTACTATTCGAACCGTCTCATTGAGAGGAATCGAATGGTACCAAATCATTAAATTTTGACTATTGGTTGGCAAAATCGTTCGATGTTTATAAAATTCGCATAAATGGAATTTTTTTATGTTCTAGTAAGGTACATGCCATTTATCACGTGATTTTTACCATAAATACATGGTCAAAGGTAGTGATCACGTCTATATATTATATTAATCAATCAGAATTAGATAAAGTGATCATACCATACATGGATAGTAGCTACTAAGTAAAAAATATCACGTGATAAATGGCACGCCCTAATTGGAATTCAACGATTTTGGTACCATTTGATCCATCTCATCAAGACAAATCGAATGGTACCAAAATCCTTAAATTTGGACCACTAAATCACAAGTTATTGCAAAATTTGTTAAAATTTTCTAGGGTCGCAGATTTGTGCAGATTTGTGTCTTATTTATTTTCCCAAGAATAACTGAACTTCTAAATATCAAATGAATTGTTTAAATTGACTAAATACAAATCATTGTAGATATGAATAAAATAGCTATAGTCCTCCCAATAACTTAACCTGAACATGTTCGTGCATTATAACCTTCTGATTCACAAATTCTACATTTTCGTTTATTTATTTTAGGCTCTTCTATACTACTAGTTTCTTCTATCTCGGAATCACTAAATTCTGTAATATTTTTGCACATTCGTGCATTATGACCAACTGAACCACAAGTTTTGCATTTTCATTTATTTATATTAGCATCTTTCTTGTTATTATCAATGAATTCTACAAAACAGAAACTGTTATAAAATAATGTAAAATTACTACAAAACAATACCAATAAATGGATAATCTAACCAAGTATATCATTATCGTTATTCCTTTGATCGATTCTAGGTATTTTTGCTTTTGCATTCCTGTCATTCGATATGTTTGTTACATTATTGAAAGCCTTAATCCTCTTGGATTTTCTACCTTTTGTTATAACACTAATTGGATTGTTTACAGTTTAAGCAAACTCTTCAAGTGCATTTTTTTTTGCAGTATAACCATCCTGACTTTCAATTTCTTTTTCTATTTCTCTGACAAACTTTTCATGTATCTTATAAATTTCTTCAGACTTATTCATTATTATTGCCAAATTAAGAACCTTCATATCCACTATTGTCTACACGTCATCTCATGAGAAATTAGTTTAGTAAAAATATAATTTCCACGAATATTGTCTAAATATAAAAAATCAATAGAAATGGCATGTTCAAATGCATTAAATTTCTCATTGAAATTGGTTTAGTAAAAATATAATTTCCACGAATATTGTCTAAATATAAAAAATCAATAGAAATGGCATGTTCAAATGCATTAAATTTCTCATTTGATGCTAATGTAATTGCCAGTTTATTTTTTCAAACACTGGATTACTTTCATTAAATTCATCCAAATACCAGCGTTGTAATACAAGTCCAATGTGGGATTTTGTATTTTTTGAAACAGGCATTACTGTGAAGAAGTGATTGCATACAAGACCATGATTTATTACCATAGATTTCCCAAAATAAGCAGCCCCCTAAAATAAGCAACCCCCCTGATTTTTTTCAAAAATTTCAAAAAACGCGTTAGCAGTTGCTACATATAAACTTTTTTTACCAAGTAAACTTCAAAAGGTCGATTAAGTAAAGTTGTTCAGCGCATAAAATACACTTATAGTAAAAATTTGGTGTTATTTGGACAACTTTTTATTAGTACGTTTTTCAATTTTTTCAAAAAACTCAATATTTCGAAAATAAGCAACCCCTCGTTTTTTTGTGTAATTTTTTGGCCAAAAAAGGTTGCTTATTTTCAGGAATATACAGTAATGTCAAGCATATACAGAGATGTGCACTATTATTGTAGAGAACAACAAAATATATGCTTTTTTTGTCTATTGTAGTAACCTTCCAAAGTTTGCAAATTCTTGCCTAATCAAGATTGGATATTAGCTCTTTTAATTCAACAATATTTACATCGATTCAATATTAAGCTAAAAATAATAATAATAATACGACAGGGTGAAACCCGCGCAGCTAGCTAGTAAAATCTGCTATGCAGATCACATGAGGGTAAAATCCGCGTTAACCTATAAAACACACTATGCTAATGCGGATTTCACCCAAACTCTATGATCAAAGCGGGTTTTACTAGTTAGCTGTGCGGGTTTCATCCTGACATATAATAATAAAAAAGTAAAATCAGCGGTAATAACACTAACTCAAAACACTTTATCTTACATTTTGTCCAAGCTCATAATTTAAAACAGCTATCTGGCATCAATAGTGTCACTGTGATTGATTTCATTTCATTGAAGTTTAAGAATTGCTAGTGTCAAAAATTTTTGACATGATAAAGTTTAAGAATTGCTGGTATCAAAAATTTTTGACATGATATATCAATTTTATTAAAATATTTGCTGTAATAACTTTCTTCATAATTTGCAGGAAGCTGACTAATAGTCTTATTAAGGTGTGTAAATTGACTCTCTTTTTTTTTTTTTTTTAACCCGGCGCTCTTTATTTTAATTCAAAGTTTATTATATGTCGGATTACAGTTTACTATCTAATTTAACTAACTATTCTAATGCAAGCAAAATTTTTTCTTTGCTTGCTTGAACCCTTTTTTAGTCCTGTCTGCAGGACCTTAAATTCATTCACCAATCTGTAACTCATATGATGAATCGTTGTGTCACAAGATAAGGCTTCCTTACCCACTTATATGCTATAAACATGCACCAGAGTTCATAGATGACTGTTGTGTGAAGCCAAATCACTGCTTCTTTCTTGCCAGAGTCTTGGATGTTATGTGCAGAAAAGATGTCTTCTATCTTCTTTGGTGGTGTGTCCCCTTCTTCCAGATTCAGATTTCTGTACGCTTTCTCCTGGAATATCCCACTGACCCTACATGTGATGCCAAAATGTTCCTGGCTCTGTGTACTGCCTTCGCACCATGGGCAGTCCCTGTTTTTATTTTCCCCATGTGTTTGGTACGGTAACCCAGCAGGAGAGCCCCGTGATATAGTCTCCACATAATGTCCCTTTTTATGTTTGCAATCCTGTTCAAGCTCAGCCAAGTCGGAATGTGATTCTTCATTTCTTCTGTGTTTTTGATATCTGGCTTTTTGTTGTTCCTGAGTAATTCGATAACTTGCTTTGTTGAAATCTGTTTACCTATCCATTGGTCCATCATGATTTTGGGTTCCTCCTACAGCCAGTTGGATCTAGCTAGGATTCTTCCTTTGACTCTTCCCCATGCCCTTATATACTGCTTCCATTTATTTGGCCAAGCTTTTAGTTAGACTGGGTTTGCATTCAGGGCCTGTAGAGGTGAGGTACATCGGGAAAATAAATAAGGTGCAGATCTGTACAAATCTGCGACCCTGGAAAATTTTAACAAATTTTGCAATAACTTGTAATTCAGTAGTCTAAATTTAACGATTTTGGTACTATTCGATTCATCTCGATGAGATGGATCGAATGGTACCAAAATCATTGAATTCCAATCACTAGAACACAAGAAAATCCCATTTATGTGAATTTTATAAACATTGAACGATCTTGCCAACCAGTGGTAAGAATTTAATGATTTTGGTACCATTCGATTCCTCTCGATGAGACAGTTTGAATGGTACCAAAAACGTCAAAATTGGATCACTAGTTAACAAGTTATTTGTAAAAACGATTTGTGGCGCAGTTCTGCGCAGAAATTTAAAAAAGAAATTTAAATTTCTGCACTGCAAATCATTTTTTACGAATAACTTGTTAACCAGTGATCCGATTTTGACGTTTTTGGTACCATTCGAACTGACTCATCGGGAGGAATCGAATGGTACCAAAATTATTAAATTTGGTCCACTGGTTGGCAAGATCGCTCAATGTTTATAAAATTCACATAAATGGGATTTTCTTGTGTTTTAGTAATTGGAATTCAACAATTTTGGTACCATTCGATCCGTCTCATCGAGACGAATCGAATGGTACCAAAATCGTTAAATTTAGACTACTAAATTACAAGTTATTGCAAAATTTGTTAAAAATTTCCAGTGTCGCAAATTTGTGCAGATCTGCGCCTTATTTATTTTCCCGATGTATCTCTCTTCTCCCTTAGCTCTTTTTGCGATTATATCCCTTAGTGCTACTGCCCATGTACAGTTTTTTGTGACTAGGCTCTTCCAAACCATGATAAGTTTAGCATCCAAGAGGTCCTTTAGAATTGGGGCCTTCAGTCCTAAATTCTCATATGACTTCTGGAATGTAGAATATTTAGGCAACATTCTAGATTTCTGTTTAATCCAGATAATCATTAATTTCTGCTAGCTGCTTTCTGTTTGGAGAGCATATGTATGCCGAGTACCAGATCCATGACAATATCAGAGAGTTGATTACCAGTATCTTCCCCTTAAAGAAGAGATTTCTTTTACCAAACTTCTCTATTAATCTTTTAATCTCCTCAATTTTCTTAGCCCAGAAACCTTTTACAAGTGAGCCGTCTCTTTTTACTTCATGCCCTAAGATTGATAGGGAGTTGTCTTTTCTACATTTGACTAATTCACCCTCACCATCTAATTCCACTCTCTCTGCAATTGGAGTCAGCGGTATCAATTTTGTCTTCCTTTTATTTATTTTCGCATTTGAAGTGGCTTCGTAGGTACGTAGAAGTTCTGTTAACTTTACTCGGTCTGAGCTCTAGCCCAGCCCTATGGTAAGATCGTCAGCGTAAGCCGCTAGCTTAAAATATGAATTTCTCAGTGGCAGACCCCTAATTTGGTCCTTGATCTGGATTAGCAAAGGTTCGAAAGCGTTTACATAAAGTAAAGGCGATATGGGATCGCCCTGGCATATCCCCCTGCCGACTCTGAATGAGTTTGAAATCTCATTGCTCCCTACAATGTAAGCCTCTTGGTTTGCAAAAAGATTGACTACCATCTTTATAAATGTGCTACTAAAGTTCATTCTCTCTAGAACTTTGCTCAAATACATATGATTGACTCTATCAAAAGCTTTCGCTTGATCAATCAGTACTAGCCAATGTTCATCCAACATTTCCCTAATATCTTCATGAAAATTTTTGCGTCACTATTGACCAAGGAGATTGGTCACCAGTTCCCAACGTCCTCTAGGTTTTCCTCCTTTTTGGGTATCAGGATTAAAATGTTTTTATGCCATGATGACAGCATCCTGCCTTCTTTGATTACATTATTGAACACTACCTCCAGTATTGGTGCCAGAGTATTTTATAAAATTCATAGGTTAGACCGTCTGTCCCTGGTGATTTATTTTCTGGTAGTTCCTGTATTGCCTGAAGTATTTCTTCTTTTTCAATAGGGCGTGTCAAGGTACGATTCCCCTCTTCACTAACCTGTGGGAGGTTATTTGTAATCCTATTCAATGCCACCTTGTCGATCTCTTCTATTTCATAGAGCTTTTCATAAAAATCCCTGATGTAAAGTAGGGTGTCTCTTTCATGGTATCTGTTTTCTGGAAGTTTGATCTTATCTTGACCACCTATTGACTTTCTGGCTTTATATCGGGCATAGAAGTATTTGGTGGAGCATTCCCCCTTTTCTATCCATTTCACTTTCGATCTTCTGCACCAATTTTCTGACATTTTTTTTAGTTCTTCTTTTAACTGAATTTTGAAAGATTCTAGTTTATGACCAGCAATTTCATCTGAGGGGTTTTTGGCCACTCTCATTGCACAATTTGTAATCTTCTTGTATAAAGTCTCAATCTTCTTCTCTGGGGTCTTCGGAAAGCCCTGAATGTTTAATTACAAAGGTCCCAGTCCTGTGTGAAACTCTCTTCCTCTAGTTCCCTCATTACCTCCTCCAAGGCCTTTTTTTTCATTTTCCAAACTTTCTTTGTCAAACCTCCATAGCAGGCTATGTTCATTTTTACTTGCTGACATGAGAGAACATTTTAGAAGCAAATGATTTGAGTTGCCGAAGCGTAGAGTAACCTTGTTGACTAAGTGCCTGTATCCTTCCTCAACAAAGATGTAATCTATACAAGTGGCCATTGTATGTCCTCCCTGGGTGTTTTGGAAGTACGTCAAAAACAGGTTTTCCTCCAAGCAATCCGCCACATTGACGAAGTCACGTGTAAGTTCTGCTAGCAATTTTCTTGAGGGATCATGTTGAGGAGAAGCCTAACTGATCTGATTATTTAATGGGTCCAGGTTGGTGTTCAGATCTCCCGCTATAATATTTATTACTCGTTGCTTTATTTCTGGGGTCCAGGATTTGAGGAACTCAACTCTATCTGGAGTGCTCGGTGGTGCATAGATATTGATGATGTGGTATTCCTGTCCTTTAAAGGTAAATTCCGTCTCAATAATACTTCCTCCGTGAGTTATTTTTGTGTTAGAATTCCATGTCCTTATTATCTGCCAGAATTGCTGCTTTGTTAGACCAAATTGAATTATATATCTACTGTTTTTTTAGAAAGTTCTCCACGTTTTTATTATTCAGGTTGGTTTCTTGCAGGCAAACGATGTCTAGTTTGTATGATTTTATCAAAGTAAATGTGTTTTTTTGCTTGCCTCTATCATTTATCCCTTTCACGTTTAAGTTTGCTAATTTGAGCTTGGTAATCTGAGGCATATTAATGTAAAGGGTTTGTGTTCCCAAACTAGTGTTGGGATTGGTTCCCTGTCCCTTTATGGATATAAGGGGCAGGTCTCCTGCTGTCTTTTTTCTTACTAATTCCTCCCTTTCTGGTGACGGGTTTTTTATATGTTACTGTTGTGAACCCATCCCCTTTCAGGTCTGGATTGCGTTCTTCTTCAGCGTCCACCATAGGGTGGTCTTCCTTAATTGGTTCTATGTTCTCATTCGGGTCTTTGAAGTTCCCGGGATTGTCGTACATATTAGACAATTCGTCAGGAGTAGACTCTGGTAGCTCCTGGTTTGTTGTCATGAGTGCCTCTTTGTTTATAGGGGGTTGCAATTGCATTTGAGATTTTCCTACAGTTACCTCTTCTGTAATTATCGTGCTTGATTCTTCTTGTTCTATTTGTTTATGTATTTCTGTTTGCATATTATCCAATTTGAAAAAAGTGGAAGCCTCCTTCTTTTGCATACTAGCTGGTTTTTCAACTGATGATACGCTACTTTTCTGGCTATAGAGCCTGCTTCTTGCTGCAACAGACTCCTGGAACTGCTGACAATTCTTCCTAATGTGACCTTCTTTCTCACAGAAGTAACAGACTTTGGATGCTGATTTCCATTCTGTGGTAACCTTATTATTCCAGACATGAGTATAGGGCATTCCATCGATTAGCAATGGCTTGATTGACATGACTTTCCCAACTCTTTCAAAGGCTTCCAGAAGAGCCTCCGAGACCTTTTTCTTTTTATCTAGTGGGACATTTCTGCATCTAATTGATAGGAAGGATTTCTTTGCTATGTATTGTTTCAGGGTATCTTTATTATTGAAAGTAACTTCTAGGTGCGTTCTGTGCCCTCTCGTAAGTGTTGCTTTGCTGTGCAGATATCAGCCCCAGCTGTTTTGAATAACGATTCCATAATTTCATTGAAGGAACAAAGCAAATTGTTTATGTCTACTATTAATGCATTTTCGTTCTTTGATTTGATTGATCTTTGAGGCGAGAAAGATAAGAACGTCAATCTGCCTTTTTTCAATTTCATGACCTGAGAGGTTCTTTGTCTGTCCGTCGTAGAACTTTTTTCTTTGGGTCCCTCATCTTTATGAGCTTCCTCACATGGAGTTTCCGACGAAGCTTCTGCCTTGCCTTCTGCGCCCATAGTTTCTTCTGTGTCGAAAGATTCTACACCTTCGTTAAAAAATTCCTCTCTTGATGTGTATTTATTAACCTGATTTCCTTTACTGCAATATCGGTGTCTTTTGTCGCTTGCTCTTTTAAGAGAGGAGGTGTTGTATTTGTAATGTTCTTTAGACTATTTGTATCTTCTATCATCATGTCATCCCAGCTCTCTTTTTGTGTTTATAACTCGTTCTGTTTGTCAAAAGATTAGTTTTCGATGCCGAGTTGACGTGTACTGTTTGTTTTGCTGTACGTTTGTTTGGGTTGTTGTTTTCATTGTTTGTCACATTTGACATGTTTGGTTGGTTTGGTTTCCTTCTTTTGCCAATTTTTTCCACTTTGTCCATACTACCAGTCACCCCTAGTCTATGTTTCTTATTTCTATGGGGATGAGCCCCTGTTCCGTTGTGTTTTGTATTAAAATGTGCGCTTGTATCTTTGAGCTTTATGTGGTCAGGAGAGAGTGTGTGTAGATCCCCTGACTTTCTTTTTCCAATAATATTCTAATATTATATTCTAATTCCAGGATTAAAAGAACGATGAGTATAGCATAAAGCCCAGGCATCTCTATATAAATAAAGTTGGCGTTGAGGTAACTAGAGGCATCCAGATATTTGTTGCAAAAAACATTTTCCAATTATCTTTGTATTTACCAAGAAAATGTTTTTCTAAATTCTTACGGCTGACCCTCATTCCAGAACTGGTGTTGAACACCAGTGGTGTAATTTAGTAAAACTGTTATATATATATGAGGTTTTATAGCAAAAAGTGCCTATAGGCCAAAAAAAAATTTTTTCTGTAAAAACTTTATTTTTGCAAAAATTAGATTATTTAGAACACAATATCAAAAACTACAGAAAAATTTTTAGCCTATAGCCACCTTTTGCTATAGGGCCCTTATATATTAAATATAATAATACAAAACATTAATGATCTTGTGATTCTGTAATTAGATTTTAATAATTTTGGTCTTGTTAGAATCATCTTATTAAATAATCATTTTTTAATAAAATCATCATTTAATATATTTTTTTTCAGATTCAAAGTGCCTATTTTGGGGCATATACTTTATTTGGTTTATGCATCTGAATTCTACATAGATGAGAGTACAACTAGCCACATGTACACTTTTAGTGTTTAATTTAAGTGGTCCGCTCAAAGGTTCCACACTAGCTGCCATATTTGCAACCCAACTATGGGAATTGCCTATTTAAAACCTCTGATCTTCTGCTTCCTACCTGACTTTCAACTGATTCACTGGACATCTGCATTACCTATGCGATTAGTCCAAACACCCAGGCCTCTTTTAATAAGAGCCCTTAGAACTTCTTCTTATATCTGAAGGTACAATCCGGCTTATCCTCAACAGGAAACTTAGTAGAGTGGTACCTACTCCACTAGGTATTCACCTATACTTTAGTAACTTATGCATTTATCAAGACGAACAATTTGCAGTCAGGGGTACCCTGCAACTGCTATTACAGTCAGACCTCTCTAAATGCATTCCCCCTAAATGCATAACCTCTTTAAATGCATATTAATTGTTTGGCCCATTGATGGGCTTAATAAATAAGTGCATATTCTTTATTCTGCATATGCATACAATTTTCTTGGTCCGCCTATATAAATCCCTCTATAAATGCATATCACGTGATCATGGGCCAATTAAATCAGGACTACATGTTATGATTTTGTATATCATATAACTTGCTTAAGATAATTTTATTACATGACTTATAAAAATAAGTGTTCTCTAAATGCAACGCATATCTCAGTGCTGGTCCCAACAATATGCATTTAGAGAGGTCTGACTGTATTACCTACTTTTGCCCTTATAAAGTTTGCTTAACCCCAGTACCCACTATCCTCTTCCTACTGGTCCTTGTCCAATACATCCCAGACTTCCAATCCAGTTAGCCTGGAAGAGTTGATCTACCTGGCATTAGGTGCCTTATGGTTTTTCTTCCCCTGGTACCTACTTCCATAGCATAGGTTCTTTTCTTCCAGTGCAACTCCAGTGGCCAGGTTGGTGGTCCTCATCCCTTAGGTTATAGTCATCTGGTTCTCTAGCTCTGGTTTTCGATACTCTAGTTTCAGTAGCACCATTAAAGATTTTTGCTACCTTCTTATTCGGGACTTGCCAAATAGGTTTCTGTTTCTTTAGTTCCTTGAATTTGTCTGTGTACTAGGACAATATGATGACAGATGATATGGAAAGCTTAAAGGACATCATGAATACAGTATCCTCCCTCTTAAAGGTAAATATGGCAAAAACCAAGGACTGTTAACACTGAAACTGCAGAAGCAATGTCAAGAGATAACTTTTTCAATGAAAAAGACTTTGTTGATGTTGAAGAAGACATGAACTTAGAGAAAGCATCAAAGGTGATCACACACAAAAGGAATTACAGAGAAGAGGGAATCAAAAAAAATCACACTATACAGGATAAAAAGTGTCTTCACTATTTATGAAACTGAAAAAAGGAAGGTTGACATACTTATCATTTTCTCCCAAAAAATAATCAAATCCAAGAACGAGAATGCTTTAATAGTAGATATAAGCAATCTATAGTACTCCTTCAATGAGATTATGGAATTGCTGTTTAGAACAGCAGGGTTTGACATTTGCATGGATATGTAACACATCTCGAGGTTACTTTTAATGATAAGAAAACTTTGGAGCAGGACATACTTCAAGTACATCTCTTGATACTAGGAAAACCTTCCTGTTAATTAGATGCAGAAACGTCCTATTAGGAAGAAAAAAAAGGTCTCGGAGGCTCCTAGAAGCCTTCAAGAAAGTAGGGAAAATTGCATTGATGGAACACCCTACATCACCGACCAATGAATCATAATTTTTGATGACTATGATCTGGAAGACAGGATACCCAGGTTTCATACATGTGTGGGATAATAAGGTTACCACAGAGTGGAAATCCGCATCCAAAGTTTGTTACTTATGCGAGAAGGAAGGACATATTAAAAAAGATTGTCAACAGTTCCAAAGGCTTCATAGCTGTAAAAGTAGCATTTTAGCAGTTGAGAAAACTGATAACAAGCAAAATAATGAGTCCCCTACCATCCCCTACCCCTTTTAGACAGGAGGACATACAAATAGAAATGCTAAAACAAATCAAGCAAACAGAATCAAATGCAATAGTTATGGAAGAGGTAACAGACTGAGAGGCCTCTGATTCAACTTGTGACAAATTGTCCAAATTGGGATATGATAAGTTGGGAACTCCAGGGTCTGCAGGTAGACTCAGAAACGATTGAGGCCGACTATCCAACTGAGAACACTGAAGAGATCTTGCATGATTTGAATTCATAAATGGAAGGGTTTACAATGGTAAAAAAACACAATTCCAAAAAGGGGGAAAGCAGTATAACCATAAAGGGGCTGGGAACCAATCCCAACACTAGTTTGGGAGCACAAACCCTTTATGTTAATGTTAATACGCCTTAAATCATTAAGCTTAAACAGCATAGCAGAAGTTCGTTTTGATTGGATAAAATTAAACTAAACGTAATTGGTGACGATCTTTTTTTTTATACAGTCAACTGTAATTTTTAAAGTACTTTTATAAGTAAAAATCGTCATGTCATATGAGAAATTTTTTTTTTGTAATACGCAATGTAAAAATCAACTTAAGTCGTTAGTATTTTACTTTGTTTTACTGTTTTTTAACTTGGGATACAGTGGGATACAGAAGTTTCAGGATTTAGATGAGAAGCAAAGATTTTACAAGGTCAAAAGGTAGTTCGGCGACCTAAGCAATTGGCGAGTAAAGTTGCAAGATTCTGTTTCTACTAGTTTTGCTTGCCTAATAAAAAACTATTTCGAACTACATTTTAAACTGTACTTTACTTTTTTTGTTATATTTATTTAGGTTATAAGTATAGTTTATAAATACAACGTTTATAGGTAGCAGTAGTGTGGCAGTGGTTAGAAATGTTTGCGTATCTTGAATCTATATTTAATAATATATTATGAAACATAATGGTTTATTGTAAATTAATGTACTTATTACGAAAAGAATAATAAATACATTGTGAAATATGAATTAAAGTAGCTATTATAAATATATTAATGTGTTGTAAGACTATAATACGCGCTTCAGACTAATTTTTTTGAAAAGTAATAATTCTCGTCTGGATATAGCCAATACTTTATCCGGGTATGATCAACATTTTTTTCTGGGGTGTTTTAACAACCAATCAAAATGAACTTCCATTATGCTAGCTTAAACTAGCAACATTAAATGTGAAAGGGATAAATAACAGAGGTAAAATCGTACAAATTTTTTTTTAGACTATCCCAGGATGCAAATTGCATCTGAGGCACGTGTGGTGCTCTTTATTTATTTTTTTTTTGATATTAATGGTGAGACCTTTGTGATGCTCTTTATTAAGTACTATATAAATCATTATTTACTATGAAGATATTTACATATTTTCTTATTTATAGATTTATATAAAAAGCCATAGCACAACACCTGTATTTCTTTTGAAATACAGGTTTTGACTATATAGTAGGCCTTTGCATGGGCCTGGGCTACCCATGGGTACCTGTAGGTAGGCTCACAAGGGCTGGGCTAGGGTATCAAATCCCAAGCCCTAGGGTAAGGGTAAGGGCTCAAAAAACTAAGCCCTTACACAAATGGGTAGAGTTTGGGTAGTACTGCTACCTGGCTTCCATACCTGTGGGCAGTGTTGTACATTTTCACTGTCCCAGCCTTTTTTTGCCATGTCCCAACGTCCCAATGTCCCAGCGTCCCAAGTGTCCCAACTATGTCCCAAGCCTTAATAATTAATAAATTAATTTTAAAAAATATAAAATTATATATTTTTTTAGGTGCTGAACACATTTTTAAAAAAAATTAATTAGATTATCTTAATAAAATTTTAAGTAATTTCAATTTATAAAATTGTCACAGAATGTTCCAAAATGTCCCAACGTATGTCCCAACTGTCCCGTGTACAACACTGCCTGTGGGTACCTATTATTTATATTTCATGTGAATTTCAGTTTATATTATTGGCTAATTTTTATTGATTTATACTGATACAAGCTACTCAATATCGGATCATAAGATAGCTGCACGACGCTGTCACATGAAACCAGGTACGTAAACTTATGAGTAAACTAGATTAGATAAATAGAGAACTTTTAAGATTATAAATGATTTGAAGAAATTATAGGTAAAGTTCAGAATCAGCAAAGCTCTAGCGTTATATACTTAAACTTCAATACCATGACAAAAGTCTCTAAACTAGGACTAATTCTTCCAAGTCAAACGTATAAACTATTGACCTCTTCCCAAATTTCCTAAACCCCAAAGCCTAAACTGCACCGCCAATTACACGAAATAACAAAGATAGCTAATATAACTAAATTGGGGCGTCATTTTGCAGTATCTATTTCAGGTCATTACACTGTTACTGCAGCTACGGAGCCTAACTATCCGCTAATAAGGGCCCTTGCACTGCACACGCACCTGTGGAACCCAAAAACTGACTGCAAAGAACTTTATACTACCACTGCAATCGTGGATCATTAACCACCCAATATATCGCCAACCAGACTGATGTTACTGATACTTGCAGGTAGAAATAGGAATCGGTTTAGTTGACTAAAAAAATTTATATGTAAATTACTATGTTTAGTTAATTTAATCGACTAAATCGATTCCTATCCCTAATTTGGGGCAGTCTTTCTATTAATAATAACTAGAAAACGACGTCGTTTTGGGGCTGGAGCCTTAATTCTTAGGCCTTATACATAAACATTATATTAATCATATATATAAATTTTATATTAACATTTATTACTATTATTACATACCAGATCCATATCATTCTCTAATGAAAATCTTTTTGTGTCACTTTGTCTCTACTACATCTAATACCAGAACCCACTTTATTATCTAATATAACTGAAGAAAAAGATTCCTTACAAATAGGACAATAATTATGTCTAAGATCTGCAACAGTGTCACGAAAATTTTTGAGATTACACATGATCATTATCAGTAAGTTGACAAGCAGGTGATGTTTCATTTCCTAAAATAATTTATTACATGTCAGACATTTTTTTTTTATTATCAAATTTAATTTAAAAATCGTACTTTTATTTAAGCTTCCTTCGTTATCTGTTTGTTCATCTTGATTTATATTCTGATTCGCTTTTTCGATAAGTTACCCATTGTTCTTCAGTCATTGAACTTTTTCTATTCCTTCTCGATTCATTTTTATAGCTGCTTGTTCATGTATATAAGTTCTTTTTCGTTTTTGCATTTTAATCAAAATAAAAAAAGAATGTAACAAAGTTGTCTTTTATTTATTCAAAATACTTGACTACGATACAATAACGTATTTATATTTTCTAATTGATAAACTATTTATTAATTTTATTTTTTACAATACGATGACGTATTTAATTCTTATTTTCTAATTGACTAACTATTCTTTTATTAAAAGTCAGTTTATATATTATATTAAATGTCAGCTATTATATTTAAACCAAGAATCAGGTATCCAGACGTTGATTCCAATTTAAGCTCAATTTTGGTTATTTAACCTAAATTTTGGATCAAGGTGAAGCAGAGGCCAGACATTTCTGAAAATTCAGTACAGTAATTGAAAGGCTTTCACCTCATTTCCCTCAGCTCCAGCCAATAAGCCTATAAGTACCCACAGGCAGTATTGTACATGGGACTGTTGGAACATTCTGGGACAATTTTATAAATTGAAATTACTTAAAATTTTATTAAGATAATCTAATTAAATTTTTTTAAAAATGTAGCACCTAAAGAAATATATAATTATATATTTTTTTAAATTAATTTAGGCTTGGGACATAGTTGGGACACATGGGATGCTGTGACGTTGGGACATTGGGACATGGCAAAAAAAAGGCTGGGACAGTAAAAACGTACAACACTGCCCACAGGTACCCGCGAGTTTTGCAGGCTGGGCTAGGGCATCAAATTTTGAGCCCTAGGGTAAGAGTAAGGGCTCAGAAGTCAAGCCCTTACATAGACAGGTAGGGCTAGGGTATTGCCATTACCCGGCCCTACCCGGCCCATTCGGAGGCCTACTATATAGGAAAGGGACGCTTCTGGATGACTATTGCCACCCCATTTCGTGGTAGTGTACCAGCACCAGATCTCGTAGATTGTGTTTATATGGATCCAAATAGCGGTTTTGTAGTGTACCTCTTTTGTGAAATTGGAGGCAGTGAAGACCTCATCTATAGAATTTGGGATAGTGGGAATTTCTTCAATGTTCAGGAATTTGTAAGCTTCTGACCATATCAATTTACTGATACAATATTCAAAAGCAAAATGGTCTAGAGACTGAAGTGTGTCCTCACACCACAGGCAGGAACCTGTTTCCATTGGTGACACATATAGATGCTGGTGAAATTAAACCATTTCACCAGGTGAAATGGTGAAATAGTTTCACCAGAATTACACCAAATTTTTATTTTGGTGAATTGGTGAAATTGGTGAATTGTTGAATTGTTGAATTGGTGAAACGGTGAATTGGTGAATTGGTGAATTGATGAAACAGTGAATTGGTGAAATGGTGAATTGGTCAGTTCTATAAATGGCTAATAGTTCTGACCTCAAAGTGTGCCTGTTAAACAAGAAACCTAACCAAATTCCAGGCTGAAATAATTCCAGACTCTGGAAATTCACCATTTCACTATTCCGCTATTTCATCATTCCACCAATTCACCAATTCACCAATTACACCAATTACACCAGTTACACCAGTTTCACCATTACCGATTGGTGATTGGCGAAATGGTGAAATCATTTCACCACTCTGATTTAATTTTACCAGCATCTATAGTGACACATGTTGTAGGCGGTAGCCTAGTGGTAAGGCTCTATAAAAGAGCTGCCACATAATGTCCTTCTTTTTATTGTCTATTGCCTTAAAAAGGATCCAATCTGTTACTAGTTTGGTAAGTGTTTGTTGTGTTAGGGGCGGTGCTATTAGTGAAAAAGATTTGAAATTTTTTTTTTGTTCTCTGGGAACATAAAATATTAAATTTATGTTCCCAAAAAATTTTTAATGTTCCTATAGCTAAATCTCTCTCTCTCTCTCTCTCTTCTTTTCTCCCTCTCTCACTTTCATATACAAAAAACTATCTCTATAGGGAACGCAAATTATAACTTTTATGTTCCCACTTTGTTCCTAATAGTGAACATAAATTCTAAATTTAGTGTTCCTAAATTTTTTTAAATGTTCCTGGGAATACTGGGAACATCAAATCTTTAACACTAGATGCTATAGTTGATTTCCTCAGGAATTCTATAATGTTTTTAACTTGAAATTCATTTCCCTTTTCCCCTTCCAATAGAACCGACTCCCTATTCCAAGTAGGGATGTTAATGGAGTGCTCCAGGGTGGTGTGGAGCATACTCTACCAGAGTAATACCCAAAACCACACCACACTAGAGTACACCACCTCAGAGCAAACTCTATAATTAAACACTAAAGTATTAATCTATTATAAGCAAAATATATAAGTCGGGGGGTGTGGAGACATAGTGTAGTTGGATAGTTGTCACCCCCCAAGTAGTTGTAGCAAAGGTACAGAGTTCGAATCCCACTGGAGACGATTTCGAAGAATTTATCTGTATTACGGTAACCCGGATTCTTAGCTCGGATTTACAAATCTGTTTCCTAGGTTATACCAACTCATATTGGGAGCTTTGGCTCTGTGTTATGCAAAGAACTGGGGCGTGTAAGTGGCGTGTAGATCCTGGGGAGCGCAGGCGCTGTGCTACGCACAGAACTGTAGGACAAAGGGAAACCATACTTGGCAAGTCCCGAGTAGAGAGGTAACCGGACTTTCGACGGTACCAGGACCCCGAACAATATATATAAAGGTTACATTAGCTTTAATATAAAAATTTTATAAATTTTATCCATTTTATTTTAAGTTATATTAACCAAATTTTATATATAAGCTTTAATAATTAGATAATTTTAACCAAAATTTAAATATAACATATATAAAATTGCTATCTATAAATTAAATTTTTTAAATTTTAAAATCATTAAAAAATTATTAAAAAACAAAATATATTAATATTTCTAAAGCAAATACACAATTATTTCTTTATTCTATTAATAAAATTGCTAAAAAATTTATAAAATTTCTTGCAATCTTTGCTTCATATTAGGAGTATTAAAATAATTGAACAATTCATATATTGAATCATTAACAGTTAATAACTCTAATTTTTCATCAAGAGATACAAAATTACCTTTTCCAAAGTAATAGAGAAAAGAAGAAGGTGAAATATGAGTAAAAATTGTATAACCATTATCAGAAATTGAAGAAAATAAATTGTAACGAAGTTGAAAAAAAACTTTCACTGAAATATATGAAAGTTCATCAATATTTGTATGTGATTCAATAAAAGAGTGATAGTTTGAATTTTTATAATAAAGTGCAAGAATTTGAAAGAAAAAAATAGTATCATTAATTCGTCCAATTCCAAATCCTCCTTGTGTAACTGGATGTACTGAACTCACATTTGCCGTTGAAATTTCTGCCAACCCTATAATATAAAATATAAATATAAAAATTAGAAATCCCGATATTTGAACTTTTAAATTGTCCAATAAACCAAAACACACAATTATAATATATAATCACTATATATTTGAGTAGCCAAAAGTAGAAACAAGGGAATTTTTTAGCAGACTTTGATAATAGTGTCATCGCATTTCTTATATGTACTTCCATTAGTAAACGGTTTATTCCAGCCATTAGGATTATATTTACCAAGAATTTCGTCAGTGCCTTTGACATTTGCAACTAAGACAACACTTGTTTGTTTATCGTATAAATCCAAAATGAAGTGGAAGTAAAACCATCTCTTGCACCACGAAAAAGTAATTTAAATCATATGGATTATTTGCTGCAGCGTATGTATTATCTTTTTTATCAATCCATGAAGAAATCTCAGCTATGCGTGCTTCATTAATGATCGTTGAAAATGGTTTGGTCGTTCTGGGTGGTAATTTTGTGTTAAAATTACGCGTGATGGAAGAATTACTGACGATATCGATTTGTTTGGAAATAAAGTTTTTTAATTATATGAACAACGGAATTATCAACTTTAGCTTATGCTTTCTTCCATCCATTAGGATTATATCCATCGAGAATTTCGTCAGTGCCTTTAACATTTGCAACTAAGACAACGTTTTTTGTTTATCGCATAAATTCCAAAATGAAGTGGAAGTAAAACCATCTCTTGTATCACGAAGTAATTTTAAATCGTATGGATTGTTTGCTGCAGTGTATGCATTATCTTTTTAATCAATCCATGAAGAAATTTCAGCCATGTGCACTTCATTAATGATCGTTGAAAATGGTTCGGTCGTTCTGGGTGGTAATTTTGTGTTAAAATTACGCGTGATGGAAGAATTACTGACGATATTGATTTGTTTGGAAATAAAGTTTTTTAATTATATGAACAAACTTTAGCTTATGCTTTCTTCCATCCATTAGGATTATATCCATCAAGAATTTCGTCAGTGCCTTTAACATTTGCAACTAAGACAACGTTTTTTGTTTATCGCATAAATTCCAAAATGAAGTGGAAGTAAAACCATCTCTTGTATCACGAAGTAATTTTAAATCGTATAGATTGTTTGCTGCAGTGTATGCATTATCTTTTTAATCAATCCATGAAGAAATTTCAGCCATGTGCACTTCATTAATGATCATTGAAAATGGTTCGGTCGTTCTGGGTGGTAATTTTTGTGTTAAAATTACACACAGCGAAAGAATTACTGACGATATCGGTTTGTTTGGAAATAAAATTTTAAATTATATGCACAAAGGAATTATCATCTTTAGCTTATGCCTTCTTCTATCCATTAGGATTATATCCACCAAGAATTTCGCCAGTGCCTTTAACGTTTGCAACTAAGACAACGTTCGTTTGTTTATCGCATAAATTCCAAAATGAAGTGGAAGTAAAACCATCTCTTGAACCACGAAGAAGTAATTTAAAATCGTATGGATTATTTGCTGCAGTGTATGAATTGTCTTTTTTATCAATCCATGAAGAAATTTCAGCCACGTGTGCTTCGTTAATGATCGTTGAAAATGGTTCGGTCGTTCTGGGTGTAATTTTTGTTAAAATTACACGTGACGGAAGAATTACAGACGATATCGGTTTGTTTGGAAATAGAAGTTTTTTAATTATATGCACAACAGAATTATCATCTCCTTTTTCCACGGGTGAATTCAAAATTGTGTTGTCCACTAAAGTCACTTTCAGATTTCAAATACTGATCAAATGCCTTCTTTTATCCTTAAAATATATAAATTTTTTATTGATGAATTGTATAATTCTATTATCTACCAAATTCTGCGCTTAGCAAACTTTAGATACGTACCAATCAATTGCTTTCTCCTATGTCTTCTCCATTGGTTAATCCGAGTTTACATTCTTCATGAGAATTAATGCCTTCATTCTTAAATATTGCTCAAAAATGCCTTCTTTTCGTCCTTAGTAGATGAGCCATAATTATATTGTCCATGGGAATTATTACTATTAAAAACTAACTCCACAGAAATACACCCTTTCATCCATAGTGCCTGTCTCTTTATGGGTGAATTAAAGATTACACTATCTATACGAATTGTAAGCATGACTTTTTCGTTTCAGTAGTCCCAATATTGTAGTAATAAGTAGCAGAATCTACGATTACAATGTCACCAGAATTGCACTTTCAGTAGATTTAAAAAAAACCTAAATACGTTAGCAGTGGAATATAATTCCCTAGTTTCTACTTTTAACCATTATTGCTTAAAAAAAACATAGTTCAGAATTCCAATAACTTCGATTATCACATTTTAACGCGAAGGTTAATAAATAAAGATTAACTTACTGACTGAATTTTTTGCTCCATCTGTCAGTCTTCAAGTCTTGATCTCATTCGCCATCGATTTTGACGTGGAACACCAGAACGAGCAGATTTTTTTGAAGAAAGATATGATATTAGACTATTAAATTTATTATTTGAAACGGACGTAGATACTCCTGCAACTTTTCTCTCCATTCTTTGACTAGTATATGCTTCATGACTACGACGTTGATCGATCATTACAGAA
The DNA here is from genome assembly GCA_003550325.1 of Gigaspora rosea. Lineage (NCBI taxonomy): Eukaryota > Fungi > Glomeromycota > Glomeromycetes > Diversisporales > Gigasporaceae > Gigaspora > Gigaspora rosea. The sequence goes on from QKWP01000258.1 coordinate 147,069, forward strand.
TATTCAAGCTTTCCGTCTACAACTCCAATGTCGATATCCATTTCAACATTAGAATACTGAGATTGCTGAGAAGAACCAAGTATCATGTCTAATTGTGAACATCCAACAGAGAAATCATCACCTTCCTCGATCTAGAATAATAAAACGTGATCAGAACAAAAAAATCTTCATATTTGAGTAAAATAACATTTTATTATTCTTACTTCGGTTAGCACACCGAACTTGTCCCAAGTATTAACTTCTGTGGCCGCTATTGATATAACACCTTCAGCTATTTGTAAACTATCATCATTTTGAAGTTCAGCAGGTTGGCTTTTGGTTTCATTTTTATTTTCTATTTCAACCTCGTCATCATCTGAAATAATTGTAAAGTCATGAACTCAAGTATTTATCACCATCCCAAGAATGTCTCAAGCTAACGCAGTGGCTTGTTTATAAGCATGATGAACAATCCCCTTAATATCGTCATCTGAAGGCCAATTCCACAAGACATCCAGATTTTCTACAACACTTGAATCTGAATAATGTGAAATATAGCCTAAAAAATATTAAAAAAATTTTTTTTTTTAAAAAAAAAACTTATAATCGTGTTTTGTAATTTATAAGAATACTAACCAATACCAGTTGTTTTTTCTTTGTCTGACTTGAAAGAGCCCGAGGAATATGCTTTATACAAGCATGCAATCTTTGGCGTTAATGCAACTAAGTCGTTAAATGCGAAGTCTGGAAAAAACTGACGAGCTAAGCCAAAGAAGTGTTCACATCCTTCTGAACCATACATCTATGGAGTAAAGGGATATTTGGGGTAGAAATCTCGGTAAGCGATTGTCAAAAGAATCTAAAAATAGAAAGTTATATGATAATTAATAATGATATGATAATAATTTATAAAAAATTACATTTTAGTACCATAGATTCAGAAAGACTTGTCAAAATTTTAAATATCACTGGTGCTAAAAAATTCTTTTTAATGCTCATAAATTCGGGATAATCTTGCGCACAACTTTGAACATGGCTTTTCCAATGATTTAGGGGGAAAAAACCTAGCATAACCATTCTACATCTTTCAAGTGGTGAAATTTTACGGGTTTGAAAAGCGTCAATTAATTCACCTATATAATAAAATTATTTTTTAGTTAATTTAAAAAACAATTAATCAGTTATTTTAAAATTTATTTTAGCTGACCAAGAACAAATAAAAAAATGAATAGCCCATGTCTTTCGGTATCAACTTGTTTGTCCTTATCGATAACTTGACTAAGAAGTGAGGAACAAAAAAGTCGATAAGCAGCTCCGTCATCCTGACGATCAACGTTTTCAACATCTTTCTTATATAAAACGCTTTCTGGGTTCTTTCTTAATTCTAGAATTTGATCGTATCTTGCTGAATATTTTCCGAGTGATAATAAGCGGGCACCAGAAAAAAGTGCATTGCGACAATCTTTTTTTCCATGTAAGGGATCAGTGATTCGAATGATAGGACCAACCAATATTAGGATAAATAGGACAGCTAAAGTTAATATCTAAAAAATAAATTAGATCAAGCTTAATTAGATTATAAATTAAAGTGCGTAAGATAAAAATTTAAAAATTTAGGGTTAGGGCCTTAATGTTATTAGATTAACTTTATATAAATTATATTTAATTTACCATAAAGCCTATCTTTAAAAATTAATCTTTCCGATGTGTCTATTTGCATAAGCTGGTTTTGAGCATTGAATTCGGCTGAGGCTCCATCAGCACCAAATCCAAGGATTTTAAGTTGAAGTTGAGCTGCCATATCAAGTAATTTTTTGTGAAGTTGAAAAATACTTATTGCCGTTTCCTTTCCTTGGTTTGCGATCAATGCAATAACACATGGTGGAAATTTTGGAAGGGGAATCTATAATAATTAATAAGTATATAATAATTGTACTTGTTTTTTTTATAACGGATTAAAACAAACTTAGATTAAAATGAAATATATATAGTATAAAAAAATTGGCAAGCAACCAAAAAAATAAAAATTTTTAGTGCACTTTTTAGGGTTAGAAGTAACCCATTATGATTGTAACAATAATTACCGTATTTATATATTTACCTGTAATAAGCAAACACGAACTTGTGAAGCAATAGCATTATGAGATTTGATAATGTCTACGATTTGGTGTACATCTTCATATGTAGAAACCTTCGTTGATTCTGTTGAGAGTACTGAACCAACAATACAACCAAAAATAGAAGAATATCCAAGTCTTTCCTTAATTTTTGTATTGTCGGACATTGCGATAATTGGACCAGCATATTTGATTGTATCTACAAGTCTTTTAACTCGTGCTATATTTTCAAAACATAGCTCAGGATCATGAAGAGCATAAGGTGAGCATGCACGATATAATCTTAAAAAAAATTATATTTATATATTGTTAAAAAATAAAATAAAATTAATAAACAGTAACAAGTCATATATACAGTACCTAATATTTTGAATAGCACGCCCAGCTAAATTTTGCCGAAAAACATTATATGCTTGTGGACTAAGGCTTGCAAGTATAACTATAAAATCAGAGAACTGATCTGAATACTTAAGATTTTGAAGACCCTTATTACGTTGTTCTCGATCTGCGATTTGAACCATTATATTACATAAGCCTTCAAATACTTTTCTATTACTAAAACCACCATTTCTACCCATTTCTGCAAACTTTATCCAAAAAGAGTTTTCATTATTCGTATTGTTATTATTTGCTAAATATAAAAGATCACCAACATCTTGATTGTAGATATATTTAGCAATTGGATTGCTTCGAAGTTGAATCTTCGGCATAAATTTTTTTTTAGAATTTGGTATGTCTTGTTTTGATACAGCATTCTATATATATAGTTTTATGTTATAAATTATTATTTAAGTTTTCATTAATTATTAAAATTCATATACTTACTTTAAAAATTTGATCATCTTGAATTTCTTTACAATAATCACATAATCGGGAGGAATTAGTAGTATATTGCTCACATAAAACAGATCGTACTACTAAACCTTCAATTTTCCACTTCGATTGATGAATTATCTCACTATCCAATAATTGTAATTCATTTTCAGAAAGTAGTTTATATTTTACAGCTTTGTCTGACATAAATTTTTCTGGAAAAAGTTCTCGGGCAATAACCTCTCTTCTGGGTGCACCGCCATGAGTAGTATGAGTAAACACTCAGTTAATATAAGCTTTGTAAATTGGTCTATCTAATCCAGTACAAGTATATCGTTTTGTAATAGGTTGATTATCTTTGAAAGTTGGTGAAAAAAGTTTAAAATTGAAATAACACCGTTTTGAAGCTTGCAACCATTACCATCTATATGACTTTTAAAATAAGCTTCATCATAAGCTCATTTAAGTTTAATAACTTTTCCACATTTACAAGTTGCTTGCAAACCACAGTCAGATATATGGACTATCATAGGATTTTTTAATAAGCGTTCCTTTGTATACTTTACCATTTTTGAAATTTTAGAAACATGTACTACACGTAGATGCTATTTTATTAGCTAATTTAACCAAATTCTAAATGTAACCTTACAAGACCTGCGGGTCGATAGCATAGCGGTTATGCTCCCAGGTCCCCAATCGAAGGTTGCCGGTTCAATGCCGCCTGGCGGTAAATTGAATTTGATAGTCAGAACCCGATTAGGAATAACCGAAGTCATACAAGATGTAAGGTTGGTCCAATGAGGCATGAACTTGATAGCGGCGTTTCCGTGTAATGTATACGTACCCACAGGAAACAGGACTGAGGTGGCTCGGCCGGTCCTGCAGGAAGTTAAATAATGCGGTGCGGACCCACATTTGGGCAGCGAAAGGCAAGCCGGATAAAGCCTTCATCACAGTAACATCTCCGAGTGGCCAAAGCTCCGATGACGGAGGTCTTCTGGGCGGCGTAAGGCAAGCCGGTTGGTTTATCAGAGTTGGGTTTAAGTGGAGGTTGCTCAAAAGGAGGGTTACAGAGAAGAGCGCTGGGTCTTAAGATTAAAAAAAAAATAAATGTAACCTTACACAACTTTTAAAATAATTATCCGTTTTTAATAATATTAAATTAATAGTTATTATCCAGTTTTAAATGTAATCTTTAAAGCAATAACCAGTTTTCAAATGTAACATTTGTGTAAAAAAAGTAATGTTTTTAACCAAAATTTCAATGTAACCTATATATATATTGTTTGGGGTCCTACGGTACCTAATAGGAATTGGACGGGGACTGACCGGTAGTGGACTGACCGGAAGTGGACTTACGACAAAAGGGCTTATGGCAGGCCCTACCAACCGGACCGCCGGGGGTCGCACCGGAGGAAAAGGACATGTGTTTCAGAATCATGTACCAGGGGGAGGGAGCTTCTGGGTTCGCCAGGGCAGACCAACCCTTCTGGGTCCTCAGATTGGAAGTAGGAAGGCAACTGGGGAAAGAAAGCTTCTGGGGGAAAGAAACTGAAAGAAGAATAGGACGGTACTGGGGTTAGGTGAACTCTACAAGGGCAGAAGTAGGTAGTGATAGCGGTTAGGTAACCACCCCTAACTGCAAGTGTTGGTCTCAGCAAATGCGTACGCTACCGAAGTGTAGGTGATACCTGTGTGTAGAGATTAAGCCCGGATAAGGCTTACCTGGGTAACCCGTATAAGCATCCCTTAACCGGGTCATAGATATGCCAACGGGATAACCCGGATAGAAATATATATCGCGTGAGAATCGTGGACGGATATTATAAGAAATTTATGTTTCGCAAATTATTCTAATATACCACTTATTAATCTCCCTAAAAATACTTTACGGGTTAGCAATGAGGCATAGTTGCTGCTACAAAGTAGTTAGTCGGAAGTTGAAAATTTATTATTATTTTTTTTTTTTTTAGAAAATATAGTTCTCTGGTTTGGATGATCGTTACTTCGTGTCTCTATATTTGCTTATGGTTTAAATGTTTATAACCACATGAAGAGCTAATTCTTATATAATCATAAACGGGTTAAATGGGTTAACCGGGTCAACCAGATCATTTGAGATTAACCGGGTCATTACCCGGGTAAGAGTTTAATAAACGGACGAGTAACCCGGAATTAAATTTTATACCGGGTCTAATCTCTACCTGTGTGGGACAGGAACCGCTCTACCAAGTTTCCCACTGGGATAAACTAGTCATAAGGGGGACTGGTTAGCATCCGGAACAGTGTTCCGGTGATACAAGACGGGCTGACAGGAGGCAAGGATCAGAGGGTTTAAATAGGCAATGCCAGTATGTGGGTTGCAGGTATGACAGCTAGTGTAGAACCTTTGGGTGGCTACTTAAATAGGCAACCAAAAGTTGCAGGTGAGGCTAGTTGTACTCTCGTCAATGTACAAATGTTGGATGTCTCTCCATGAAGGGCATCCGGGGTCTGATTATCTTGAATAAAAAAGCTCTTCCCCAAAGTGGGCACTTTAACTTGGAAAAAAAAAATATATATATATATATATAAGTCGGGGCATGCTCTGAAGTATAACCCAAAGTATAATCCGGTATATAATCCAGAGTAAATTTATATATTTATAGTATAGGATTTTAATAGTTACTCCAGTGTATAAACCACTTTACAGTTGATATAATAGTGGCTCCAGAGTATAAACTAATTTACATTAATAGTATTACTCTAGAGTGATTTACTTCTTTTAGGTATATCTTAATAAGCCAGAGTAGAGTGATGCCTAAATCACGCTGGTATGGAGTGGCTTATACTCCTAAGTTATTCTAGAGTATTATATACCATTAACATCCCTAATTCCAAGACCAGTTCGAGAGAGCTGAAATCGACCCCTCAAACTTTTTCCATGCTAGCAAATATAGCTTCCATTCAGTAGGCCATGCTTTGGTCTGTATTGGTTTTATGGTTAAGGCTTATAAGACTGAGATATCTCTCTTGGATCTTAAGGCTAAACTAATTATTTTCCGTTATTTTTGTGCTCACCATATGTTGTCTGTTAACAGTTTTAACTAAACTGATAGCATCCAAGCCTCAAGCATGTTGCCAATGATCGGGGCCTGAAGACCACCTTGATTATATGATTGTTGGTATGTTAAATATCTAGGGTGCATTTTTGAATTGTGCTTAATCCAGAGTGTTATTATTCTATTTATCTCCGCTATGTGTTTTTTACTTGGTGGCAAAAGGTATGCCATATACCATATTTTAGATAGAACCAAAGATTTGTTCTACCTTTAAAAGGGAGATTCCTTTGTGCAAACTTGTCTAGTGAAGATTGTAATCTAGAAATTGTTGAGGTCCACAAATCCTTTTTAGTAAAACCATAAGGGATTCCTGTTCCCCTACTATGCTAAACAGATTAGACCCTGGGAGGTTAGCTCTTCTAGCTAAGTCAATTAGCAGTACTAACTTGGTCTTGTGTTTATTGATTCTCACACAAGCAGTAGCCTCGTAGGTGTTGAGCAATTTTTGTACTTCTAGCCAATCCGAATATGAACCAATCCCAATTGTGAGGTCATCAGCATATGCTACTGTTTTAAAGAAACGATTGTGTACTGGAATGCCTTTAATTTTATTGTTGAGTGCTATTAAAAGAGGTTCAGAAGCTAAGATATAAAGAAGAGGGGAGAGGGGTCATCCTGCTGAACCCCTCTCTCAACCCTGAATGGTTCTGAAAGACAACCAGATTCGAAGATGTGTGCTTCTTGGTTTGAAAATAAATTCCCAACAAAATTTCTAAAACCCTGGCAAATATTCATGCTTCCCAGAACCATTTGTAAAAAGTTGTGATCAATGCAATCAAATGCTTTTTGTTAATGTTTCGCAATGTCCTTTTGATTTCTCATTGTGGTAAGTATGTTTAAGGCTGCATCGAATATAGAATGTCATGTAACAAAGCCCTGTTGGTGTGAGGGCACTACGGAATTGCATACTTTATTTAAACATGATGTCATAATCTTCATAAATATTTTTGCATCACAGTTTACTAGTGAAATCGGCCTCCAATTATCTAAACTGGTTAGATCCATTAGTTTTTTTTGGAATTAAAGTGTTCAAATTCTTATGCCACGAGTCCGGCAGAACCCCTCTTTCTAGTACTTGGTTAAAAATAACTATTAGAACAGGTGCTACAGCATTCTCCAAGAGCTTATAAAATTCATATGTGACCTATCAAGCCCTGGGGACTTGTTGTTAGGAAGACTCCAAATAACGGCCACAACTTCCTCTTGCTTAATAACTTGCATTAGAACCAGATTCTCTGATTCTGAGACCATAGGAAGGTTCCTTGTGATTGAATTGGCGGCCTCTAAATCAATTTCTTCTTTTTTGTATATTTTTGTATATTGTTCCTTAATAAAGCATAGTGCTTCATCTTTTTGATCTATCAAATGTTCTTTTAAGACTAAACTGTTATGTCGAATCTTGTATCATGATAAGAATATTTTGTGGATTTTTCACCTTTGCCATCTTTCAGCCAATTGTGTGAGCTTATCTTGAAGTTGCGAATTGAGATCATCAATCATCTGTTCAAATAGGATTGATTATGGTTTTTTGCTAATGTTTCTTTTAGTTTCATTATCTTTCTGTTCAGCTTTGCTATTCTGCTCTCTAGAGCTTTGGGTCACTTAAAGGCCCTAATGATTGATTGAATGCAAATCTTGTGCCAGTCCCAGTCTTTAGCTGCTCTGACTGAATTTATTTCTTTATTCTAAGTAATTCATTCTTTATTACATTTTTGTCGAACCTCCAACTTGATGATTTCTTTGCTTCATATTCAAGTTTTAAGGTGCACCTAACCAAAAGATGATCTGAGTTTCTGAAGAGTGGATATTAAGTGACCATAATTTTCATCTATGAAAACATAGTCTAAACGAGTAGCCATTGTTTGGTTGTTCTGAACATTTTGAAAAAATGAAAGTCAGCAAAATTGTTCATTAGCTGTTTGAGTTGTTCTCTAGTGATCAATTATTCTGGGCTTCAGCTTGGCTTATCCTATTGATTCCTGGATCTAGGTTCACATTGAAATCGCCCGCAAAGATGTTGATTTTGTTGCTGTTGTAGTTAGGAATCCACTTTTTTAAAAACTCTAAATTTGAAATGAAAACCCTCTGTAGAAGAAGCTAGCTGTCATGACCCTATTGTTTTGCAAAATTTGAACATTCTATAATTTAATGTTTTTGTTGCCAGCTAAGAAGCTGTTTTACTAGACCAAGCAGAGTCAAATAACTATTGATTCTTGAGAAAATTCTGTGTATTTTGATTGTTTAGATTCATCTCCTGTAATACAATAATGTCCAACTTGTAAGATTTAAGAAGTGTTAATGTTCTTTGTTGTTTGTTCTGATCATTCAAACCTTTGATGTTAATAGTAGCTATGTAAATTTTAGGCTTGTTGATCATGTTAATAAAAAATAGAGTAGGTTTAAGTTCTTGTATAGGAAGCTCTAATTTGTACTGTGGTTGTTTTCATCACAGTGTCCTTGCTATTTGTTAAAATGATCTTATCAGGGGTTTGTCTCAAAAAAGGGTTATTCATGGTAAGTTTGTCACGTAAATTCTGTTCTATATTTGGCGATTTTGAGCTATTGGAAGGTGTTGGTTGCTCGGTCATGTTATCCACATTAACCATAACCTGCCCTGATTAATTGCGATTGTGTTTATGAGGAGATTTGTTAGCAATGCTTCTGACTGCATATTTTCCAGAGGCAAAACATTTTCATTATTAGGGCTTTGAATATGGTTGTCTGGTTTCTCATAATCAGGTACAGTTTTATAGCTAACTTTCTCTAATTTGGCCTCTTTGAGTTCATGATAATAATTGTGCAATGAAAGGGATTCTTAAAATTGGGAGCATTCCTTCTTAATGTAACCTTCCTGATTACAAAGTAGCATACTTTAGAAGCTGAATGCCACTCTGTTGTGGCCTTGTTATCACCCACATGTGTGAATCGTGGAATTCGTCCTTCTAAATTTACATCATTTGTGTTTTCAAAAATGATGATTCACTGATCTGTCAAGTAAGGGGTGCCTTCAATTAACAAGGGTTTGATGGAAGCAATTCTGCCTACATCCCCAAATGCCTTTTTGAGTAAAGCAGAGATTATGTCTCTATCCCCCAGAGGAACATTTTTGCCCTTCACAGGGAGAAATGATTTGCATGAGTCTGTTGGAATGTATCTGTAGTAGGATTTGTTCAAGATTTTACTCTCTTGGTAGCATACTTTTTGAGTTTCTCCTGATCTGTGAACACAATTTCCAGATGCGAATGGAAACCTTTTCGGAAATATTGCTTTGCTGCTACTATGGCATTTTTAACGTCTTTATAGAATAAGGCCATTATTTCATTAAAGGAACCCTGTACATTGGTTCTTGGTGAGAAGGCAGTATAAGTTGTAAACCTGATCTACAATAATTTGCACAGTTGAATCGCTTATATCCTCATTGACCATAGGGTCACCTGAGCTACTAGTCCTGTGCAAGGACGATAATTTTCTGCATTTCACAGAATGCCGCAGAAATCATGGAATCTAGTTGTAAATAGTGATTTAAGCCGGCTAATGCAGCCGCAGCTAAGCCAGCTGATGTAATGTGATCGGCGGCTAATGCGGCTAAAAGCTAACTATTATAAGAATCCAATAAATTCCGAAAAGGAAAAAATGGATGTTAGCCAGCCGCTTAGCCGATGATTTAGTCAGCTGGCTAAGCCAGCCAACTAAAACCATATGGCTTAAATCACTAGTTGTGAACACGGAAAGGGTTGCAGGTACCACAGAATTCTCGCAGAATGCAACTTTTTTCTCAGTCCCGTGACCCTTAACCAATTAAATTCAAGAATGCATAATGTGAAATTTACAGATTAACGAAATTTGGAATTAAAAAGCAGGATGTAGAAGGATCTACACACACTCTCTCCTGACCACATAAAGCAGGAGACGGGTATTTTATTTTTCAAGAAAAGTTTACAAATCACATCGGAAAAGGGGCTTGTCCCCATAGGAACAAGAAACGTAGACTAGAGGTGACTTATAGTATGGACGAAGTGGTAAAAGAAGAAAAACAAACCAACCGAACACGTCAAATGGGACGAACAAAGAAAACAACAACCCAAACGAACACACAGCAAAACAAACAGTACACATCAGCTTGACATCGAAAAATACGCCTACTGACACACGTAGCAAGATTGAAATACAGAAAAAAAGCTGGGATGACATGATGATAAAAGATACAAATAGTCTAAAAGAAATTACAAATGTTATACCCCTTCTCTCTCAGAAGATACTGCAGTAAACGAAATTAGATCGTCAAACATGAAAGCGGCAAATGAAAAATCAAGAGAGAAATTTTTCAACGAAGGTGTAGAATTTTTCGACTCGGAAGAAACCATGGGCACGGAATGTAAGGCAGAGATCTTGTTGGAACCCCCACGTGAGGAAGTTCGTAAAGATGGGAATCCCAAAGGAAAAGGTTCTACACAGGATAGGTAATGGACCTCTTTGTTCTCAAAATTAAAAAGAAGCAGATCGACTTTTTCGTCTTTCTCGCCCCAGAGGACTATTAAGTCTATGAATGAAAATGCATTAATAGTTGAAATAAGCAATCTACTCTGCTCATTCAATGAAATTATGGAATCATTATTCAAAACAGCAGGATTCGATCTCTGCGCAGCAAAGCAACACTTCACGAGAGGACGCAGAACACACCTAGAAATTACTTTCAATGATAAGGATACCCTGAAATAGTACGCATCGAAAGGCATTGAGATACTGAATAGAACGAACTTCGGGTACATTCCAATGGACACGAGAAAGACCTTCCTGTCGATTAGATGCAGAAATGTCCCACTTGGCAAGAAGGAAAAGGTCTCGGAGGCTCTACTGAAAGCTTTTGACAGGGTCAAGAAAGTCACATCGATTAAGCTGTTGCTAATCGATGGAACACCCTATACCACTGACCAATGGATCGTTGTTTTTGAAACTACGGAAGACTACGACCTTGAGGCTAGGATACCCAGGTTTACTCATGTCTGGGACAATAAGTTTACGACAGAATGGAAATCAGCATCCAAAGTCTGTTACTTTTGTGAGAAGGAGGGACACATTAGGAAAGATTGCCAACAGTTCCAGGCATTCGTTGCTGCAAGAAGCAGGCTTTACAACCAGAAAAATATTATTGCAACAGTTGAAGAATCTGATAGCATGCAAGGGGAGGAGACCTCCACTTCTTCCACATCAGATAACATGCAAACAAAAGTACATGAACAAATCGTTCAACTAGAATCAGGCGCGATGGCTACAGAAAAGGTAGCTGAAGAAAAGTCTCAAACTGAAACACATACCCTCGTAAACAAAGAGGCAGCTATGGCAACAAATCGGGAAGAAAAGGAAGCCACTCGTGATGAGTTGTCAGAAATGTACGACATCCCTGGGAACTTCAAGGACCTGAATGAGAACACAGAACCATTTAAGGCGGACCTCCCTATAGTAGACGCCGAAAAAGAATATGCTCCAGACCTGAAGGAGGATGGGTTCACAATAGTTACGTATAAGAAATCTGTTACCAAAAATGGAGGAATTAGTAAGAAAAAAGACAGCAGGAAATCTGCCCCTTATATCCATAAGGGGACAGTGAACCAATCCCAACACTAGTTTGGGAACACAACCCTTTTACGTTAATATGCCTCAGATTATCAAGCTCAAATTAGCAACCTTGAACGTGAAAGGGATAAACGACAGAGGCAAGCAAAAAAATACGTTTACCTTGATAAAATCGTACAAACTAGACATTATTTGTCTGCAAGAAACCAACTTAAATAATAAGAACATGGAGATCTTCTTAAAAAAACAGTGGATACACGAGTCAATTTGGTCTAATAAGGCAGCAATCCTGGCAGGCAACAAGGATATAGAATTCTCTAACATTAAAATAACCCACGGGGAAGAATTATCAAGACAGAATTTACCTTTAAAGGACAAGAATATCATATCACTAATATCTATGCGCCGCCGAACTCCTCAGACAGAGTAGAGTTTCTCAAATCTTGGACCCCGGAGTTAAAACAAGGAGCAATAAATATTATGGCAGGAGATTTGAACATTAACCTAGACCCGCTTAACAACCAGATCAGTCAAGCCTCTCCGCAACACGATCCTTCAAGAAAGCTGCTGGCAGAACTAACATGTGACTTTATCAATGTGGCAGATTGCTCTGAGGAGAAACCTTTTTTAACGTATTTCCAAAATACTCAAGGAGGACAAACAATGGCCACCTGTATAGATTATATTTTTGTGAAGGAAGGATATGGGCACCTAGTCAATGAGGTTGCTTTACGCTTTGGCAACTCAGATCATATGCTTCTAGAATGTTCTCTCATGTCCTCAAGTAAAGGCAGACATAGCCCACTATGGAATCTTGATAAGGAAAGTCTCAAAAATGAAAGGATCCAATAAAGGAACTAGAGGAGGAGAGTTCCACACAGGACTGGGACCTTTGCAAGTTAAATATTCAGTCAATTATCAGAGCTTTTAGAAGACCGAAACCACCAGAGAAAAAGATTGAGACTTTGCATAAGAAGATCACGAATTGTGCAATAAGGGTGGCCAAAAACCCCACAGACGAAGTAGCCAGTCATAAACTAGAATCTTTCGGAATCCAGTTAAAGGAAGAACTGGAAAAAATGTCAGAAAATTGGCACAGAAGATCGAAAGTGAAATGGATAGAAGAAGGGGAACGCTCCACCAAATACTTCTATGCCCTATACAAAGCCAGGAAATCAATAAGCTGTCAGGATAAAATTAAACCTCCAGAAAACGGTCGCCATGAAAGGGATACCCTGCGCCACATCAGGGATTTCTATGAAAAGCTCTATGAAACCGAAGAGATCGACATGGCGGCAGTGAACAAAATTACAAATAACCCCCCACAGGTCGGTGAAGAATGGAACTGCACCTTGATATGTCCAATAGGAAAAGAAGAAATACTTCAGACAATACAAGAACTGCCGGGAAATAAATCACCAGGAACAGATGGTCTAACCTATGAAATTTATAAAACACTGGCAGAAAATCTGGCACCAATACTGGAGGTGGTGTTTAACAATGTAATCAAAGAAGGCAGGATGCCTTCATCATGGCACAAAAACATTTTAATCCTGATATCTAAAAGAGAGGAAAACCTGGAGGATGTTGGTAACTGGCGACCAATTTCTCTGGTCAACAGCGACGCAAAAATTTTTATGAAAATTTTGGCAGGAAGATTAAACACGATATGTAATGAAATCATCGCTAACCATCTAATCACAGACTTGGTGTTGGATATTATCACCACCATGAGGGCCAGTAGGGAAGCTTTGGATGAACATTGGCTGGTGCTGATTGATCAAGCGAAAGCTTTTGATAGGGTCAATCATACATATCTAAGTAAGGTCCTAGAGAAAATGAACTTTAGTAGCACATTTATAAAGGTGGTAAATAACCTCTTTGCGAACCAAGAGGCCCACATTGTAGGAAGCAACGAGATCTCAAAGTCATTTAGAGTTAGCAGGGGGCACACCAGAGCAACTCTCTATCGCCGTTACTTTATATAATCGCTTTTGAACCACTGCTAATACAGATCAGAGACCAAACCAGGGGTTTGCCACTAGGAAACTCATACTTTAAACTGACAGCTTATGCAGACGATCTCACTGTCGGGCTAGGCTTGAGCTCAGATTGGATGAGATTAAAAGATCTCCTACATACTTATGAAGCCGCTTCAAATGCGAAGGTAAATAAAAGGAAGACTAAGCTGATACCATTAACGTCAACCGCGGAGAGAGTAGAGCTAGAAGGGGAGGAAGAGCTTAGGCCACAAACTAAAAAGAGACGGCTCTCCGGTGAAAGGCTTCTGGGCCAAGAAAATTGAAGAGATTAAGAGGTTATTGGAAAAGTATTGTAAAAGGAATCTCTCCTTCAGGGGAAAATATTAGTAATCAACTTCCTGATATTGTCACGGATCTGGTACTCGGCGTATATATGCCTCGAACAGGAAGCAGCTGGCAGAAATCAACGACCAACTCTCATTCTGGATTAAACAGAAATCGAGGATGTTGCCTAAGTACTCTACTTTCCAAAAGTCACTTGAGAATCTTGGACTGAGGGCCCCAATTCTAAGGGACCTTCTTGATGCCAGACTCATCATGGTCTGGAAGAGCCTAGTTACGAAGAACTGTACATGGGCGGTAGCACTAAGAGATACAATCGCAAAAGAGCTAAGGAAGAAGAGGGATATTTCACCTCTACATGCCCTGAATGCAAACCCAGTCAAACTAAAAACTTGGCCGAATTTATGGAAGCCATATATAAGAGCTTGGGGAAGAGTCAAAGGAAGAATCCTAGCTAGATCTAACTGGCCATGGGAAGAACCTGAAATTATGATAGACCAATGGGTAGGCAAGCAGATTTCAACCAAGCGCGTTATAGAATTGCTTAGAAGCAACAAGAAACCAGGTACCGATAGCACAGAAGAAACAAAAAACCACGTTCCGACCTGGTTGAGTTTGAATGGAATCGCAAACATAAAAAAGGACATTATGTGGAGGCTACACCACAAGGCTCTCCCGCTAGGTTACTGTACCAAACACATGGGGGAAAATTAAAATGGGGACTGTCCATAGTGCGAGGGCAGTACCCAGAGCAGAGAACATTTTGGAATCACATGTAGGGTCAGTAAGATCTTCTGGGAGAAAGCATATAATAGTTTGAATTTGGAGGAAGGGGATACACCACCAAAAACGATAGAAGATGTCTTTTCCGCAGACAACATTCAAAACCCCGGCAAGAAAGAGGCAGTAACATGGTTACACATAACAGTCATCTACGAACTCTGGTGTATGTTCGCAGCGTATAAGTGGGGTAAGGAAGCCTTGTCCTGTGACGCAGTGATTCGGCGCATGAGTTACAGGTTGACACATGAATTTAAGGTCCTGAAGACAGGACTAATAAAGGGCTCAAACAAGCGAAGATTGAAATTCGCTTGCATTAGAATAGATAGTTAGATTAGCTTGTATATTAATTGATATGTATTAAACATTGAATTAAAATAAAGAGCGCCAAACACGCTCCAACAGCCTTGTGAGCTGATGGGTTAAAAAAAAAGCAGGCTGTCGTTTATTGTTTTTTATCGATTCTTTGTATGCCCACAAAATAAAAAATAATAGCAGGATAAATCATGTTGAATATGGAATCGGTACTGAAAAAAAAGCAAAAAGCACCAAAAATCAAACTGGATATTGTAATTAAAGTATTGTTAAAAATTAAAGGTTATTGTTACAAGAAAGAGTTAGTCTATTTTTTTAAACATGGCATAGCTTTTGTGTGAAGATAGATGAAAAAAATATAAAATGTTAATTGTTTTTTTTACAATGCTTATTTTTTAACAATTAGTCTTTTTCAAGTTTTTTTTTATACTATGAAAAAAAGAAGCGGGTGGTCTAAATCTTCTGTTACAGCTCAAACAAGAGTTGATGAAAATCCTGGCAAATTTAGAGTTGTAAATGATATTTTATTAGATTGGGCACGAAAATCAACTGTTGATGATCATCTTAAAAGTAAAGCACATATTTTTAATAAAACATTTTAAACATTGACCTGCGGGACGATAGCATAAGTGGTTATGCTCCCAGGTCGCCAAACGTAAGGTCACCGGTTCAACCCCCACTAGCGGACATGGAAAACTATATGCAATCATGAGAGAAAGGGCTGAACTAGGATGCTAGAACCGCGGTTGGTTAATTTAACCACATCAGTGTGTTTGTGCTGCCAAATTTCGAAAATATTGGATACTACCAGTGGAATTCCGGTTGAATAAGGATAAATGTATACTTCCGGTGGGATTCCGGTTGAATAGTAACATGATAAAATAAGTGGCAAAGTTGCACTAACCCGATAAGGAAAAGATCTCAGATGAACTCAGGATGGGCTCAGTCCTAACCCGAAACGGAAGGAGACCAAAAACTTTGGAAGGCCGAAAGAAGAAGGTACCGAGGACCTATCCCCCTGCCCGGTCGGTATGAATGACTTGAGGTCTTGGTTGAAGTTGGAAGCTGAAACTTCGGAAGGCTAAAGGAAGAAAGTACTAAGATGATCTTATCTTCCCCACGCCCTGGTCAGTATGGACGACCCGAGGTTCCGGAAGAAGTTGGAAATCCAAAGACACCGCCAGCGGATTGGGTAACCAAAATGAATAATATCTGGGTAACTGAGTACAGAATTAGGTGGTATAACTAGTTACAAAAATATGAAATGAGTGTCATACGCGCCCCAACAGCCATAGAGCTGAAGGGTTAAAAAAAAATAAAATAAAATAAACAATATCATCAGCTTCAAAAAACAATTAATTTTTCTGCTTCTGAATCTAAAAAAGAAATTATAAATGATTTAGTAGAAGCATTTATAAGTGCAGACGTTCCATTAGAAAAAGTGAACTCATTACTTCCATTTTTTAAAAAACATTGTAAGGAAAGTGGTGCCATCCCTCAAGCATCAACATTGCAGCAGTTATACGTACCCAATGTTTTTTTTTACACATTTAGATTTGCTTAAAACTTTATTTGTCCAAAAACCAGTTTCAATAATCGTAAATGAGACATCAGATAATTGTCAACGAAGTGTAGTTAATACATTTTTTTCATATCGTGAAAATACCAAATTAGTTTCAGTAGATTTTTTTACAACTGTTAATAATTTAACCATTGGTCAAAATATTATTAGTGTACTTGCAAATTATAATATTCCAATTACATTACCTCATCTTTTTTTGACTGATTCGGCATCATATATGAAAAAATGTTATTGTGAAAGATTACATCCGCTGATGCCGCAACTAATTCATATTCCATGTTGTGCACATATTTTAAATTTGGATAAATGCATATCTCGCACCCCGCGATATTCTTATATATCGCTTCCTAATATGATTGGCTAATTTTGTCAATCATCATTTTTAATATTGAAATGTGATAAACTTATTTAGCGCATTTAAAATGATCAGTGTTTTTTTTTACAATTAAATTTTTTGCTAATAATATCAAACGCTAGATCATTAGAGTTGTTGTTGTGGGAGCCGTCGTTGGAGTTGTTACTGGAGTTGTTGCTGGAGTCGTCATTGGTATTGGTGGGATTACATTCTTTAGGTCCTTGTTAATTTTGCTGCTGCTTTTACGTAACAACTGACCTATTTTCTCTAATTAATAAAGTCGTTACTGGGAGTCGTCATATATGCATCGTTATTGTTTAGTGTTGGTATAATTTTAGCATATATCCAGTATTATTATTTTTTGGGAATTTTCATACTATAACTAACCTTTTTATTTGTTAAAAGTATAATATTGTCATTACTAAAGTCGTCGTATATGGTGTTGTCGTTGTTTGGCATTAGCTAGGGGTTAGTAAAATAAACGGGGGGACAACTTATTATAGTATATAGCCAATAAAGATGATGTGTGATTATTTTGTGTAACAATCATAAATGTATAATAAAAATGTTCACGATACTATGTAAAAGAACTTTTGGCTATATTGATTACTCGCTGATTCAAGACACATTACTGCCACATTTGAATTCTGTTGTTTGGTAGATTTGTGTAGATTAGGTATGTTTTGGTATTCATAGAAACCAAATATCATTTCCCTAAATAATTGAAATCATCAAATATTAAAATCTGATTTATTAACCGATATATATCATTTTAAACCTCTAGCAAACTATATTTATTTTATATGCATGTAATAAGCTGAGTTTAATACCGGTACAGATTGTATAAAATCTATTCACGATAACGAAATTTTTGACGCAATACCAGACAGACAAAAATTCTATACATATTTAAGCAGTATAAAATCAACTAGTTATATAGACCACAGCCTGATTATGTGAATGAAGATATTAAAATCACTATGAAACACAACCTGATCAAATAGTCCTTTTGATTATTAACAAAAATATGAGTCAAAAAGTTCCAAGTGTAATTGAAAAAACTCAAGAAGATTTGAAAAAGGATGCAAAAATTCGAGAACTTTGGATGAAGAATATTTGCGATCATGACAAACACACAAAGTTTAAAATTAAAGAAACTTATGATTTTATTATCGTAGGAGTTCAGCAGGATGCGTGCTTGCCAGAAAATTGATTCATGTATTCCAAATATTAACATTCTAGTATTGGAGACTGGAGGACCTAATGTTCATGCTAATGGTTTAATTAGCTTGCCATGTACTTGGTTTAAGGTAAAGAGCGTTTTTTGCTAAACTTTTCCGTTAAACTCTTACAGTTTTTTTTTATTTAGTTATTCATATTATTTCTTTAACATAGGCTTTCCAATTATATGACTGTGATTGGGGATATGTTACTCAAGAACAAAAATGAAAAGTCATGTAAATCCTACCAAAAAAGTTACGATAAAAAAAGAAATTCCTTATCCACGCTGAAAGGTTTGGG
Organism: Gigaspora rosea; assembly: GCA_003550325.1. Taxonomy (NCBI): domain Eukaryota; kingdom Fungi; phylum Glomeromycota; class Glomeromycetes; order Diversisporales; family Gigasporaceae; genus Gigaspora; species Gigaspora rosea. The sequence continues at coordinate 165,530 of QKWP01000258.1, forward strand.
GAGGATGCAGTTCTTTGAATGCAATGGTTTATATACAAATTTCGCAACCTTATTTCTTTGTTATGTGTATTTCATATTTTTTTGTTTTAATACATATTCTGATTTTTCATTTTAGGC
>QKWP01000258.1:170214-220874 GCA_003550325.1 Gigaspora rosea
GTTTACCTCAACAAGACCTTTTACCTCAACAATATTTTTTGCCCGAGCAAAGCTTTCGATCTCGATTAGATTTTTTGCCACAAGGTTTTTTAGCCCGACAAAATTTTTTGGCTCAGGAAGAGGAAATCGAATCTTATTATCAGGATGAGGTGAAAAATTATGTAAATCAGTGGTGGGAATAACTGTAATCGCACAAATTTTTGAAGTTTAAATAAACTTACCATCTGATATTCTGCTTGTTAAACCTTGAATCGAAATCACATATATTACATGTCTAATAACAATTGTGATGGATTAAAATGAAAACGGATTAAAATGAAATCAGACTAAATTAAATCGGATCGATTAAAATGAGATATGCGTAGTATAAAAAATTGACTGGTAAAGAGTGCTATATGCGCATATTTTTTTTTTTAAAAAAAAAAAAATTGACTGGCCACCAAAAAAATATAAATTTTTAGGGCACATTTTTAGGGGTTATGGGTTAAGGCTAGAGGTTAGTCTTAAAGTAGTTTATATTAAACAAGTATACTGGTAAGTGGGTTTTGAGGGTTAAATAGAAACCCATCTAATAAAAGCGAGTGAAACACGCAAAAATTAAATAACGTTCATCGCTTGAGTTAAAAAATAGCAACGTTATAAGTGGTTATTGATTCGTACCCAGGTACCTTACAAAATACCATAACAATGACCTTGAAATGTACCCGGTGCAAATCAAGGGGGGTACTGATCAAAGGGGGTACCTTCCACGGTAAAATACGGTATTTTACTAACCCCTAGGCATTAGTGTTGGGTCTTTGTGTTGGAGTTTTCGCTATTATTATTGCTTTTAGTGTTAGTTCATGGTTAGGGTTAGTGTTAGTTAGTTATTAGTGCTTTTGGGTCGTTGATATAGATAGCATTTAGTATTAGTTAACAGTTAGGGTGGTTAGGGTTAGTATTAGTTAGTGGTTTGGGTTAGGATTAGTGTTAGTTAGTGGACGGGTTCTAACCCCTGATATATTGTGTCCGCAGTTCTTGTCTATGAATATATATAATATATAGTCTATGCAGGGTCCCATTCTGCCATTATTTCTGGTGTTCTGAAAGTATGACAGAAATGGGGTTTTGTTCGAGTAATCCGCTGCATTGCGGAAGTTTTTCATCTTATTTTGTAGTGTTTTTCTCGTGGGATCGTGTTGTTGTACTGCTTGGCTAATTCTATTTCTGTCAGGACATATATTAGTATTGAAGTCTCCTGCTACAATTTCTATTAAATTCTCTTCTCCTGGTGGAGACCAATTTTCAAAGAATTTGACTCTATTTTCTGTGGCTGGAGACGCATATATGTTTGTCATCCTATATGTTCTCCCCTGATATTGCAATTTAACTGATATAACTCTGTTGTCGTGAGAGATTAGTGCGTCTATGAACTTAACTTTCTTGTTTTCTGCCAAGATGGCCGCTTTATTGGACCATACAGATTCGTATTGCCATTGTTGCTTTAATCAGATTAGTTTCCTGTATCATAATTTAAGAAGAATGAATGTATTTTGTCTCTTGTTGTGTTCATTAATCCTTTTGATTTGCAGACATAAGTATGTAAAAGGTAAGCGCCCTTTTGGGTCAGATATGATTCGGGGTACCCATCTCCTTTGAGTGCCACAGGATGGTTTTCGCAGGAGATTCTATCTAATAGTGCTATTATTAACTTTTTAGTATAAGTTGGGCGTTTGTAGGAAACTGTGATAAAATTGTCAGCTTCAGGTGAGATGGTGACCTCTATAGCTTTCGTTGGAGATTCTGACAGTGCTGTAGAGTATGTATTATCATGATGATCTGTATATGCTCTAGCAAGTTCGTCATGTGTTGGTATATTAATTTGGACAGGATCATCAGTGTCCTTTAGGGGAATTTGTTCCGGAAGATGTGTACTCCCTTCATTCCCATTGGATATTATTGTGTCCCCCGTAGTTCCTTGATTTATTTCTCTGTTTTGTATGGGTACCTGTTCTGTCATTTCCTTTTCTGGTAGAGAACCACCTGGGTTAATTTCTGTCACTTCTTCCGGACTTGTGGTATCTTCCTTCTGCGAGGAGGTTGTCAAGTGTTCCCTGTTGTCTTCCTTTTCCAGGTTATTGTTCTCACACCATGTGGCCTTATACCAACGTGCATTTTGTCTAAATTCAATAGATGCCTTAAACTGGATGCAGTCCTTTTTTATGTGACTTTCCTGATCACAAAAAAATGAAATTAAGGTCCTGCAGACAGGACTAGAAAAGGGTTCAAGCAAGCAAAGACTAAAATTTGCTCGCATTACCAACAGCCTTGAGAGCTGAAGGGTTAAAAAAAAACCTCTAGCAAACTAATTTATAACAACATCATTTTTTTAAAATTTCTCAGTCATATGACCGAGGTGCAGTTGGCACTCTTTATTAAGACTATCACAATTTTATAGTGTTCCAAATCGAAAATCGATTAATCGGAATAATCGATTAATCGATGATTAATCGATTGACTTTTCAAATATGCGATTAATCGATTAATCCAATTAATCGATTAATCGATCAATCGATTAATCCAATTAATCGATTAATCGATCAATCGATTGACTAACTAATCAACTAGTCGATTAACTAACTAGTTAATTGGTTGTCAAAATCCATATAAACTTTGATGATTAACATCTTCATAATAGGTCGATTAATTTAAGAATTTTAGATACACAATACTATATGTGGTTATCATAATTTGCTCACCGATATTTTAGTCTTATAATCATGATTTTACACATGACTAGTATCATTTTACTATATATGAGTAATCAATTATTCAATTAAATAATCGATTTAATCGAATAATCGATTAATTGATTATTTGATTAATCGAATAATCGATTAATCGATTAATCGATTATACCAATTAATCGATTAATCAATTATACCAATTAATCGATTAATCAATTAGTTGGTACAATCGATTTTTAATCGATTTATTAAAAAAAATTTATCCGATTAATCGATTGCATTTTTTTGATCCGATTTGGAACACTACAATTTTACATGGTCTTAACTACATTAAATTTTAAGGCACTATAAACTCGTTTTATTTTGGGGATTTCTCTCCCAGATTGAAATGTAACTGCCGGAGTTCTTTTTTGAGCTGGAACTCAGCTTGCCGTATGGCTCCAGTTCTAGATATTATCTCTCCACCCCGTTTGGCTTTTGCGAATAAGCACCATATTGTGTATATTACCTGAATATGAAGCCACTGTGCGGCTTGCTGTTTCATCTTCTCTTTTACATTACTGGCTTCGAGTGCTTCTTGGGGGTGGATGGGGGATCGTACCCGCTATAATATCCATCAACTTATATGCTACTTGCTATATTTTTTTACTCATATCACATTCGATTGCGAAATGCTCAATGGTTTGTCTGGTTTCCACACACCATATGCAATCGCCCCTGTGTTCTGGGTCTAGATGTCGTGTTTGGTATCTGAGAGATAAGGCCCCATGGTGCAGCCGCCAGCAAATGTCCAGTTTTTTGTTAATGTGCTCTTTTGTTTTTAGCCAACTAAAATTGTCCGGTTGGTTATTCTTCGAGATTATGTTGATCCCACATCTTATTGCATTTAATCGCCACACTATCCATTTGACTGTCATCTCCTGACCGTTTGTTTTGCCAATTATCAGATCTTCTAGAGCCCACGGCCAGTTACTTGTCAATGAGATATCCCCACCTAATTTTATCCAAGTGTGTATGTGTCCCCTCCATTCCTTCGCCAGGCCTTCTTACTGACTGGGGTTGCCTTTAGTGCTTGTATAACACTGAGATTCCTTTTGGACCTAATTTTCCCTGAATTACGTTTCTTTTGTGACAGGCCCAAGTAGCACTGCTTGTGCACAAATGCTTCCAAATCATTATGAGTCGTGCATTTAACGTGTTCGGAATGACCGGAGCACCCAATCCGCCTTTGTCAGTGTTCTTTTGAAATGTGGCATATTTGGGGAGGAACTTGGATTTGTGTTTTATCTAGTTTTTTTTTTTTAACCCGTCAGCTCACAAGGCCGTTGGGGCACGTTTGGCGCTCTTTATTTTAATTCAATGTTTAATACATATCGATTACAGTATACTATCTATTCTAACTATCTATTCTAATGCAAGCGAATTTGCATTCAGGGCCTGTAGAGGTGAGATATCCCTCTTCTTTCTTAGCTCCTTTGCGATTGTATCTCTTAGTGCTACTGCCCATGTGCAGTTCTTCATAACTAGGCTCTTCCAGACCATGATGAGTCTGGCATCAAGAAGGTCCCTTAGAATTGGGGCCCTCAGTCCTAGATTCTCGAGTAACTTTTGGAATGTAGAGTACTTAGGCAACATCCTTGATTTCTGCTTAATCCAGAATGAGAGTTGGTTGTTGACTTCTGCCAGTTGCTTCCTGTTTGGGGGCATATATATGCCGACTACCAGATCCGTGACAATATCAGGGAGTTGATTACTAATATTTTCCCCCTGAAGGAGAGATTCCTTTTACCATACTTTTCCAATAACCTCTTAATCTCTTCAATTTTTTTGGCCCAGAATCCTTTCACTGGAGAGCCATCTCTTTTTAGTTTGTGGCCTAAGATTTCCAGGGAGTCGTCTTACCTACACTTGGCAAGCTCTTCCTCTCCTTCTAGCTCTACTCTCTCCGCGGTTGGTGTCAACGGTATCAGCTTAGTCTTCCTTTTATTTACCTTTGCATTTGAAGCGGCTTCATAAGTATATAGGAGATCCTTTAATCTCATCCAATCTGAGCTCGAGCCCAGCACGACAGTGAGATCGTTGGCATAAGCCGCCAGTTTAAAGTATGAGTTTCCTAGTGGCAAACCCCTGGTTTGGTCTCTAATCTGAATTAGCAGTGGTTCAAAAGCGATTATATAAAGTAACGGTGATAGAGGGTCGCCCTGGCGTACCCCCCTGCTAACTCTAAATGACTTTGAGATCTCGTTGCTTCCTACGATGTGAGCCTTTTTCTCTAGGACCTTACTTAGATATGTATGATTGACCCTATCAAAAGCTATCGCTTGATCAATCAGCACCAGCCAATGTTCATCCGAAGTTTTCCTACTGGCCCTCATGGTGGTGATAATATCCAGCACCAAGTCTGTGATTAGTCTACCGGCTACAAAGCCATTTTGATGGTTAGCGATGATTTCATTACATATTGTATTTAATCTTCCTGCTAGTGCTCCTAGGTTCGGTTCGGGTCCGGTCCGGTTCGAGTTCGGTCCGGGATCGAACCGAACTCGAACTCTAGATTTTACCAATTTCAAACTTCAAACCGGAATCAAACTCAATTATAAGTTAAGTCCGGGTTCGGTCCGAAGTTTGCAAACTAGTTTGAGTCCGAATATGCTCCTATCAAACCGGACCGAATCAAACTTCAAACTTTCTAGTCCGAAGTTTGAAAAGGTCCGAAAGGTTTTTTTGTGGCTTAGCTCATTATATGCATAACTGGATTCGATAAAATTAAAGTTAAAATTTTTATATTAGATAAAAATAACACTAATATAGTATCCAGTAGTGTTCTGACCCGTGTAAGCCGGGTTGAATTATGGCCCACCCGGGTGGTCAACCCGCGGGTCACCCGCGGATCACCCATGGGTCAATGATGGTAAATGACTTGAAATGACCCAAATGACTCAAATGACTGGTGATCAGTCATTGGGTCATTTCAAAAGCCTGATGACCTGTTATGGTCATTTGAAATTATCTATTAAAAATTATATATGTTTAACCGGGGAAATTCCCGGTTACACATGCCTGCAGGTATATATAGTGAGGGAAAAAAATGGTTATTTTTTTTTTATAGTGCTATTTTGTAGTTGCTGTCGTCGTCATCGTGGTGTTGAGTTGGTGTCGTCGTTGGTGTCGTCGTTGGTGTGCCATTGGTGTCGTAATTAGTGCCGTTGGTTTCGTAATAATTAGGTTTTAGTTGTGGTGCACTTTTCATGTTTCACTTTTGTTGTTGCGTACGGTAAGTAATGACATTGGGATTTTTTATAGTCGCGCTTTGGACTGTCGTTTCGTCGTTTGCTGATGAAGCCGGAATTGGTGCTTCATCTTGATAAGTATAGACTTTTTTTTTTGTAATATTACAATTTCTTCTTTCACTAACTAGTTTTCTTTTTGCAGCTGTGTCATTTATTTGTATTCGATATTACTGTTTCTTTGGATCGTCGTTCGTTGGTGATGTCGTATATAGTTCGCCCTTTTGTGAAGCCGTCATTTGCTAGTGATCTGGTATCACCTATTTTCTGGAGGCATCATTTACTGGTGGATGAAATTATGCGTGGTTCTATGGAGCATTGTTTGCTGGGCAGCCATGTTAGTAGCCTTGGAGTTTAGTTTAGGGTCAGGGAGAACGATTATGTTAGCGGTTAGGTTAGTTTTAGATAAATTGTATTATTGAAATGATTAATAGACTTGGAGTTTAGTTTAGGGTAGGTTTAGATAGATTGTATTTTTCGAGATGATAAATTTTAATAAAAAATTTGTATATATCGATATAAGTAATTATGATGTAAATGATCATTATATTTTTTACTAATAAACCGATTTTGTATATTATTGGTTGATATGCAGATCGGAACTTCCTTTTTTTTTAGAATTAGACTGTCCACCCGCGGGTGACCCGTAGCAAAATTTTTCTATTACCTAGTGTTCACCCGGGTGACCTGTAGCAGAATTTTTTTTATTACCTAGTGTTCACCCGGGTCATCCGGGTGGCCCACCCGCGGGTGACCGGGTTGGGATTTTCGTGACGGGTCAGAACACTATTTGGTATATACTATTCGGACTCCGAACTAGTTTGCAAACTTCGGACCGAACCTGGACCGAACTCAAACTTGACTAAAAAGTTTGAAACAAAAAGTTTGAGTCTGGTTCGAAAATCGAACCAGACTCAAACTTGACAAAAGTTCAGTTCGGTCTGGTTCGGTAGGAGCCCTACTTCCTGCCAAAATTTTCATAAAAATTTTTGCGTCGCTGTTGACAGAAAAATTGGTCGCCAGTTACCAACAACCTCCAGGTTTTCCTCTTTTTTAGGTATCAGGATTAAAATGTTTTTGTGCCATGACGAAGGCATCCTGCCTTCTTTGATTACATTGTTAAACACCACCCACAGTATTGGTGCCAGATTTTCTGCCAGTGTTTTATAGAATTCATAGGTTAGACCATCCGTTCCTGGTGATTTATTTCCCGGCAGTTCTTGTATTGTCTGAAGTATTTCTTCTTTTCCTATTGGACGTATCAAGGTGCGGTTCCATTCTTCACCGACCTGTGGGAGGTTATTTGTAATTTTGTTCACTGCCGCCATGTCGATCTCTTCGGTTTCATAGAGCTTTTCATAGAAATCTCTAATGTGGTGCAGGGTATCCCTTTCATGGCGACCGCTTTCTGGAGGTTTAATTTTATCCTGACAGCTTATTGATTTTCTGGCTTTGTATAGGGCGTAGAAGTATTTGGTGGAGCGTTCCTCTTCTTCTATCCATTTCGCTTTCGATCTTCTGCACCAATTTTCTGACATTTTTTCCAGTTCTTCCTTTAACTGGATTCCGAAAGATTCTAGTTTATGACTGGCTACTTCGTCTGAGGGGTTTTTAGCCACCCTTATTGTACAATTCGTAATCTTCTTATGCAAAGTCTCAATCTTTTTCTCTGGTGGTTTCGGTCTTCTGAAAGCTCTGATAATTGACTGGATATTTAACTTACAAAGGTCCCAGTCCTGTGTGGAACTCTCCTCCTCTAGTTCCTTTATTACCTCCTCCAGGATCCTTTCATTTTTGAGACTTTCTTTATCAAGCTTCCATAGCGGGCTATGTCTGCCTTTACTTGAGGACATGAGAGAACATTCTAGAAGCATATGATCTGAGTTGCCAAAGCGTAGAGCAACCTCATTGACTAGGTGCCCATATCCTTCCTCCACAAAAATATAATCTATACAGGTGGCCATTGTATGTCCTCCTTGAGTATTTTGGAAATACGTTAAAAAAGGTTTCTCCTCAGAGCAATCTGCCACATTGATAAAGTCACGTGTTAGTTCTGCCAGCAGCTTTCTTGAAGGATCGTGTTGCGGAGAGGCTTGACTGATCCGGTTGTTTAGTGGGTCTAGGTTAATGTTCAAGTCCCCTGCCATAATATTTATTGCTCCTTGTTTTATCTCCGGGGTCCAAGATTTGAGAAACTCTACTCTGTCTGGGGAGTTTGGCGGCGCATAGATATTGGTGATATGATATTCTTGTCCTTTAAAGGTAAATTCTGTTTCGATAATTCTCCCCTCGTGGGTTATTTTAATGTTAGAGAATTCTATATCCTTGTTGCCTGCCAGGATTGCTGCCTTATTAGACCAAATTGACTAGTGTATCCACTGTTTTTTTAAGAAGATCTCCATGTTCTTATTATTTAAGTTGGTTTCTTGCAGACAAATAATGTCAAGTTTGTACGATTTTATCAAGGTAAACATATTTTTTTGCTTGCCTCTGTCATTTATACCTTTCACGTTCAAGGTTGCTAATTTGAGCTTGATAATCTGAGGCATATTAACGTAAAAGGGTTGTGTTCCCAAACTAGTGTTGGGATTGGTTCACTGTCCCCTTATGGATATAAGGGCAGATCTCCTGCTGTCTTTTTTCTTACACAGATTTCTTATACGTAACTATTGTGAACCCATCCTTCTTCAGGTCTAAAGCATTTCCTTTTTCGGCGTCTACCATAGGGAGGTCCGCCTTAATTGGTTCTGTGTTCTCATTCGGATCCTTGGAGTTTCCAGGGTTGTCGTACATTTCTGATAACTCATCATGAGTGGCTTCCTTTTCATCCCGATTTGTTGCCATAGCTGCCTCTTTGTTTATGGGGGTTTGTGTTTCAGTTTGAAACTTTCCTTCAGTTACCTTTTTTGTAGCTATCGCGCCTGATTCTAGTTAAACGACTTGTTCATCTGATGTGAAAGAAGTGGAGGTCTCCTCCCCTTGCATGTTATCAGATTCTTCAACTGCTGCAATGATATTTTTCTTGTTGTAAAGCCTGCTTCTTGCTGCAACAGATGCCTGAAACTGTTGCAATCTTTCCTAATGTGTCCCTCCTTCTCACAGAAGTAACAGACTTTGGAGCTGATTTCCATTCTGTTGTAACCTTATTGTCCCAGACATGAGTAAACCTGGGTATCCTAGCCTCAAGGTCGTAGTCTTCCATAGTTTCAAAAACAACGATCCATTGGTCGGTAGTATAGGGTGTTCCATTGATTAGCAATGGCTTAATCGACGTGACTTTCCCGACCCTGTCGAAAGCTTCCAGTAGAGCCTCCGAGACCTTTTTCTTCTTGCCAAGTGGGACGTTTCTGCATCTAATTGACAGGAAGGTCTTTCTCGTGTCCATTGGAATGTACCCGAAGTACGTTCTATTCAATATCTCAATGCCTTTCGACAGTGTTGTACACGGACATTGTCCCGCCGATTTTCAGGGACGCGGACAGTCCGGGACGGAACGTCCGGGACATGTCCGCAATAATGTCCCAACGTGATACATGTCCGCCGGGTAAAACCAATCAAATTGCGGAATTATATGAATTTTATTGGTAGATAATCACATGTTGAGTCGCAAAATGTCCGGGACAAAATTCTGGGCGGACATGTCCCGGACGTCCCGTCCCGGACTGTCCGCCGTCCGCGTCCGTGTCCCATGACAACACTGCCTTTCGATGCGTACTGTTTCAGGGTATCCTTATCATTGAAAGTAATTTCTAGGTGTGTTCTGTGTCCTCTCATAAAGTGTTGCTTTGCTGCGCAGATATCGAAACCTGCTGTTTTGAATAACTATTCCATAATTTCATTGAATGAGCAGAGTAGATTGCTTATTTCAACTATTAATGCATTTTCATTCATAGACTTGATAGTCCTTTGGGACGAGAAAGACGAAAAAGTTGATCTGCCTCTTTTTAATTTCGAGAACAGAGAGGTCCATTGCCCATCCTGCGTAGAACCTTTTCCTTTGGGATTTCCATCTTTACAAATTCCTCATGTGGGGTTCCGACGAGGTCTCTGCGTTACATTCCGTGCCCATGGTTTCTTCCAAGTCAAAAAATTCTACGTCTTCGTTGAAAAATTCCTCTCTTAATTTTTCATTTGCCGCTTTCGTGTTTGATGACCTAATTTCATTTACTGCAGTATCGATGTACTTTGTTGCTTGCTCTTCTGAGAGAGGGGACAAAACATTTGTAATATCTTTCAGACTATTTGTATCTTCTATCATCATGTTGTCCCAGCTTTCTTTCTGTGTTTCAATCTCACTACGTGCGTCAGTGGACGTATTTTTCGATGACGAGTTGATGTGTACTGTTTGTTTTGTTGTGTGTTCGTTTGGGTTGTTGTTTTTTTGTTTGTCCCATTTGACATGTTCGGTTGGTTTGTTTTTCTTCTTTTACCCATTTTTTCCACTTCGTCCATACTATAGGTCACCTCTAGTCTACGTTTCTTGTTCCTATGGGGACAAGCCCCTTTTCCGATGTGATTTGTAAACTTTACTGTTAATATGTGTGCTTGTATCTTTGAAAAATAAAATACCCGTCTCCTGCTTTATGTGGTTAGGAGAGAGTGTGTGTAGATCCGTTTTATCCAGTTTGAGATGAGATCATTAATCGCAGATATGTGTTTTCTTTTAGGGGGAAGAATGTAGGCGGCGTACCACATTCTAGAAAGAACCAGGGACTTGGCCAACATTATCTTCCCTTTAAACGAGAGATTCCTTGCATTTAATTTTTCTATCTGAGCCTTTATTTTGTTAATAATTTCCTCCCACCTTTCTTTGGAGTGCCATTTCTTAAAACTTCAAAGCCTAGAATTTTGAAGGAGGTTTGTTCAGGGACCTTCTCATAAAGTTCTTCTCCTGGTAAGTTTACAACTTCTGCAGAGGGTGTAAGTGGGCTAGTTTAGTTTTTTTCTTGTTTATTCTGGCATTTGAAGCTTTCTCGTAGTCTTCAAGCATTTTAATTGAGGTTTCCCAGTCTGAACGAGAGCCGATTCCCAGGGAGAGATCATCAGCGTATGCTGTAAGTTTGAAAGAACAATGTGGTCCCAAGGGTATACCCCTGAATTTCTTATCGATCTGCAAAAGAAGCGGTTCAAACACAAGTATGTAGAGCAAGGGAGAGAGAGGATCCCCTTGTCTCACCCCCGCCCCACTGTGAATGGAGAAGATATAGAACCACCTCCAATGATATGGGCCATTTGGTTTTTAAAGAGGTTTTTTATTAATTCTGTAATTCTCTTGTTGAATTTCATCCTCTCCATTATGAGGGCCAAGAATTCATGGTTAACTCTGTCAAAAGCTTTAGCCTAGTTGATCAGTAAGATCCAATGTTGAACGGTTGAGTCACGTGAGTTTTGTAGTGTGGTCATTATATCCATGGCAGCGTCGACTATGAACCTGCCCTTAATAAAACCCTGTTGGTGTTCAGGTATAACTGCCCTACATATTTCATTCATTCTGTCTGTGAGAATTTTCATAAAGATTTTAGCGTCCCCGTTGACCATTGAGATGGGGCACCAATTTTTAACAAGAGATAGACCCCCTTTTTAGGTATTAGCGTAATTAGGCTCTTGTGCCAGGATATTGGCATGGAGCCTCCTTCTAAGACCTTGTTGAATACCTTCACTAAGACCGGGGTTACTGTTTCATTTGTGAGCTTGTAGAACTCGTAGGTGAGCCCATCTGTTCCGGGAAATTTGTTATTAGGAAGAGAACAGATAACCTGTGAAACTTCTTCTGCAGTTATGGGTTTGCGCATGTCATTGTTCATTGTATCTGTGATCACGGGAAGATCATTTACAAACTTTTCTGCCTCTGCTCTATCCATGAGCTCTGGAGTGTAGATTTGTTAAAGAATTGTTGTATATGCTGTAGGACATCTGAGGTTTCTAAATTTCCGTTGTCAGGAACATTGATCTCATCTAGTTTGTTTTGGTTTTGTCTCGACTTGTATCTTGCAAAAAAATACTTTGTCGACTTTTCACCTTTTTCGATCCATCTGGCCTTGGACCTGAGAAGCCATTTGTCTGTGAGATCAGAATTTTCTTCCTCAATGAGATTCGTCAAATTTGTTATTTGTTTATCTAAGTGTGTCCATCCTGGATTTTTGGACTGGGCTATTTTTAAGTGCGTCAACTTTTTGTGGAGTCCTTCTAGCTTTGTCTCCATAGACTTTGGTTTGCGGAAGGCTCTGATTATTGACTGGATGTTCAGTTTGCAACCATCCCAGTCTTGTATAGATCCAGGGTTCTCAATTTCCTCTATAACTTCTTGACTCAACCTGACATTCTGGAAGCAATTTTTGTTGAACCACCACTGCACACTGTGTCTCTTGATTAGTCCAAAGGAAAGCGAACACTCTACCAATAGGTGGTCAGAGTTGCCAAAGCGAGTTTTAATGCCTGAAATATTATGTCCAAAGTTCCTGTCTATGAAGATGTAGTCTATGCAGGTTCCCATTCTGCCGTTGTTTCTGGTATTTTGGAAATAAGTCAGAAATGGGGTTTCTTCTGAAAAATCATTTGCATTGTGGAAATTTTCCATCTTTTTTTGTAAAGTCTTTCTAGTGATGAATGAATTTATTTTGTCTCTTATTTGCATTAATTAGTCCTTTTACGTTGAGCATAGCTACTTTAATTTTTTGGTTAACAGACATATGTACATAAAAGGTATGAACCCTTTTGGGTCAGATACGGTTTGGGAGGACCCGTCCTCTTATATTGCTATAGGCAGTGTTGTACACGGACATTGTCCCGCCGATTTTTCAGGGACGCGGACAGTCCGGGACGGGACATCCGGGACATGTCCGCAATAATGTCCCAACATGATACATGTCCGCCGGGTAAAACAAATCAAATTGCGGAATTATACGAATTTTATTGGTAGATGATCACGTGTTGAGTCGCAAAATGTCCGGGACAAAAAAAATTCTGGGCGGACATGTCCCGGACGTCCCGTCCCGGACTGTCCGCCGTCCATGTCCGTGTCCCATGATAACACTGGCTATAGGAGGACATTCTTACGTGGAACTGCTTAGTTGTACCATTAATTACATTTCTTGTGGGAGTCGGATGTTTGTAGGTGACTATGGTAAAGCCATCGTTTTCAGGTGAATTAGTGCTAATTGTAGCCTTCGCTGCTGGTTCCGATAAGGTGGTTATTTGTGTTAGGGAGCCCGAGTTGTTCTGGGGGTTGGTGTATGCCCCGGCTAATTCATCACGTGGTGGTTCCTTGGTTTGGGCCAGATCACCCACGCCCCTAGAAGGGGGTCGCACCGATCAGGGAACTGCCTCCTCTGGTGTCACCTGGGTTTTTTTCCCATCCTGTGGTGATACCTGTCCTGCTGTTTCCTTTTCTGGCAAAACGCTATCTGTAATGGTCTTTGCTGCTTCCTTCATTGTTACTTCATTTTCCAAAGAAGGTGTTAGACTTGTGGTATTTTCATTCTGGGAGGGGGGTTACTAAGAGCTCCGTGTCCATTTCCTCTACTGGGCTGTTGTTCACATTCCCAAAATCCTTATTCATGCATGCGTTTTGTCTAGATTCAATAGACTCCCTAAATTGAATGCAGTCTTTTTTTATGTGACCTTCCTGGTCACAGAAGTAGCAAACTTTTGGGGCAGATTTCCATTCAGCAGAAACCTTATTTTCCCAAATGTGGGTGAATCGTGGTAGGTGCCTTTCTAGGTCCGGGTCATCAGGTTTCAAAGATGACCACCCATTGATCCGTCAGGTAGGGAGTGCCTTCGATCATGAGAGGTTTGATGGTGGCAATTTTCCCGAAATTTTCAAAGGCTACAAGCAGAGCCTCTGAGACCTCACTTTTGTTACCTAAGAGTACATTGCGGCATCTAACAGGTAGAAAGGATTTTCTGCAGTTGGTCGGAATGTATCCGTAGTAAGTCTTATTAAATATAACAATGCCCTTGGCGGCATACTGTTTTCATTTTTCCTCGTTAATAAAGGTGATTTCCAAGTGCGTACGGACCCCTTTAGTGAAGTGCTGCTTAGCGGCGCTAACGTTATATTTTACCTGATTAAACATGGAAGACATAATCTCATTGAATGAACCCAAACATTCCTTGAATATCGATTATTAGCGCATTATCATTATTTGTTCTAATATTTTTGTCTTGGGGAGAAGGTCGAATAAGTTGATTGTCCTCTTTTCAGTTTGGAAGTCCATTTTCTGTCGAACTTATTAAGGAAGGTTCCTTCCCTTTTCTGGTTTATGTTCAGAGAGTGCTTGTTTTGGTTTTGGTTCTTTGCCTAAGTCCTCGTCCAAAAGTGAACATTCTTCTATGAGTTTCTTTTGTTCAAAGATCAAGTCTTCAGCTACCACCACTGTCAGTGCAGCATTTGAAGGGCCTGGGACGTGTTGTTCAACCTCTGTAGACATTTGTGTGTCCATGGAGGTAGTTTGTACGTTTGTAATGTCTTTGAAAGCACTGAGTTCTTGTTCGGTTTTGTCGTACCAGGAAGGTTCCTGCATTTCTTGTAGGAAGGTGCTTTCGGTATTCGTTTCATTAAAGCCTTAGTATCGTTTTTTGCTGTAGCTTGTTGTGATGGAACTTTTATTTTCTTAACTGTATTCGTTGACCTGTTTTCTTTGTTTGTTTTTTTGTTGTTGTTGTTTTTATTTTCTTTTTCCACTTTACGTCTTTTTGGCGCCATTTCTTCTGAAAATATAGCATCGTCAAATGCACTGCAGTCTCTTTTCTTACTTATGAGGGGACTAGCCCCAGCCCTGCTTACTCTTGTTTCTGTGGCCTCGTTTGTTCTTCTAGTCGTATGTATTTTTAACAAACTGAAATTGCTTTCCTCCAAACTTACGTGTACTGGAGAGAGTACGTGTAGATCAGAGCTCCGCGTACAACATCACTTTGGAAATAGCAACTATAGAATATATATATATTTTTTGTATATATATGCAGTGTTGTCACTTGGACACTTTTTGGACATTTTGGACATTTTTTCAAATTAAAATTACTTAAAATTTTATTAAGATAATCTATTTTAATTTTTTCACCAATGAGTCCAGCACCTAAAAAAATATATAATTATATATTTTTTTAAATTACTTTATTGATTAGTTAAACATGGGACATAGGCTTGGACGATTTTGGACAATCTTGGACGTTGGACAAAAAACATAGTATGGACATGTCCAAGTGACAACACTGTATATATGTATATTAACATAGATATGATGCCGCAAGAGTTGCTGTTGGTCTTGATCCTGTTATTTTACTGTACTAAAAGATTACAAAGATTCAATTCGTGAAGGATATTTATCAAATAAATTTTTATTAAACTATAATGAAAAATCTGAAATTAAAGATTTACAAGATAAATATGATTATTGATTACCAAATTCTTCAATTGATCCTGGGAGCACAAAAATGATTGATGGTTGGCTTTCAGCAATCAATAAATCAATTGATGATGGCATTTTTTTCTACATATGTTAAACATTTCAACAAAAAAAATCCATTTGTTTATTTATTTATTCCTAGAAAATAACTTTATATTTTATAAAAAAAAACTTAGAATGATTCTGACAAACTTGGACATACTATTGATCCTGATCATATTAATAATGATGGATTTGAAGATAACGAATAGAAAGCAAAGTATGATATATTTCATGCAATGGGTCATGTATTCATTGCATCTATTGTTGGTGAGTTATTATTATTTATTTTATATATATGCTCTGATTTTTGAAATTTATAAAAAAAACTTATTTTTAAAACTTTAAAGCTAAATAATTTTTGATCTACTGGCCCATTTTAAATGATTTTACTTTAAGATAAGCTAAAAATCATAAAAATCCAATCACAGGGTCATAAGAAAATGTGCTATCAAATCAAACCAATTTCAGGTGTATCACCTATTTGACAGTGCATTTTCTTTATGATTTTGGGCTTGTTATAATCATCTCAAAGAGATGAACATTTTGGTAGTAAAATCATTTAAAATGGACCAGTAGATCAAAAATTATATAGCTTTAAAGTTTTAAAAAAAGAATTTTTGATTTTTTCGCATAGGTGATACATTGCACCCTATAAGATCTGGTGTAACGTGAAATCAAAACAATCATTAGTTTAGGGATAAGGTAAGGGTTAGGTTAGGGTAAGGGTTAGGTTAAGGTCAGTGTAGTGTGTTTTAGCGAAGAGTTTCTAATTCAAAATTTCGTAATAAATTTTTTTTGTTAGAGCATAAGAGATGGTTTCATAGGCAAAATTTAGTGTTATGGCCAATTTTTAAAAAAAATCGTAATCGCTTCAATCTCACGTTACACCTGATCCTGGATTCTTATTGGTTGATCAGGTAGCGATACATCACCATGGCGATAAATATAATAATTCTTAAAAAAATAAGCTTTTTTATTTCAAATTTATGTAGGCAACCAACAAGTAAGTGATTGATGCATTGAAAGCTGTTCCAAAGGGTCTTATTGGAAATGTCTCTATCGTAGCAAAAGATCCTGCATTTTACAGATGGCATCGTTTAGTTGATGAAACATTTAACTCTCAAAGTTTTTTCTGATGCTCCAAATGTTGAGATTTGAATTGGTTAAAGTTTGTCCAGGTGGTGAAAAAGATAGATGGCAATAATATGCCAAAAAAAACTAGCACAAATCCAATATACTATGTATTGCAAACTAAAATAGTATCTCAAAATCTTAGAACTCCTGATGGTTCTATTCAGATTGAACATTTATTCCCTAGAGAATTTTATTATATCTTTTAAAGTGGCAAATAAAACTACAAGGGATGGATATAATCCTTCAACTCAGTGATATGTATTTATAAAATATTTATTATTATTATTATTATTATTTTATTCTTTAACGAGTCTGCTAGATACTTGCAAGTGAACAGAAAAATACTATGCTAATATATATTTTACAAAATATTTGGTTCTTTCTCATATAAGCTTAACACCACTCAGTTTCCTAAAAAGGACCTGTCACACTGTTCCCCTAATGAAACAGGTTTCAGTGGTGACCCATCAGTGAGCATACCAAAAGGGCTTTTTACTTTCTTCTTCTACCAAACTTTCTATCATCTTTAGTCGTTCTGAAACCTTTTCTCTCCACTTATCATTCTGTTCCTTCTGACTTTTCAAAGTCTTGTTTCTTTATTTTCTCTTTTTTCTCCCTTATATCT
This sequence comes from Gigaspora rosea, assembly GCA_003550325.1. NCBI lineage: Eukaryota > Fungi > Glomeromycota > Glomeromycetes > Diversisporales > Gigasporaceae > Gigaspora > Gigaspora rosea. Next base: position 187,436 of record QKWP01000258.1, read on the forward strand.
AGCCTTTTTCTTCCAATTTTCTTTGCATACAATCTCCTTTTTTCCTCTCATTCATTTACTGTTCTTTTAAAGAGACTATTCCAATCGTAAAAAAAAAAAACTCTTTCCGGTTTACACCCGGACTTTATAGATAAACACAATTATTTCACAAAACTCGCTATATTTTTTCAAGACTCATCAGGTTCTTCAAGGGCTAAGTCCCTTGCACATACGAAACGTAAACATAGACAAGACAGTACAAAAATGTCTGGCATAGACAAAGCAGTTTATGACAGGAAAATCAAGAAGACAAGAACTTCAGTTACTGAAGAAGAAAACCTAAACGCTATCTGGAGAACATGTTGTTCAAATAAAGAAAATGAGGAGTTATTCCAACTGTGGTTAAAGACTCAGGTGACATGATTAACACCATGAGTAGAAGTGGTTTACAAGAGGATATGACGCTAAACAAAGATGGAAAAGTTGAACAAGCAACACTAGTCGAAGGGAAAAACAGTTTGTTTACTCAAACAAATAACACGTCTCAAGTCCCGGCAAAACAAACGGTACACGTGTCTAATTCGGACAACAACAGGGAACACGTGGATGAACACGTGAACGTCCAATCAAGCGAGGCCAATGGCCAGGTTAAGCCTAGGCAATGGTCAAATCTGTTCTCTAAACTAGAGAGTGGCAAAGCAACCTTCACAACCTATGCTCCAAGAAAAAGGATTCATACCAAAAATGAAAATGCATTGATCTTTGAAGTACACAGTTTGGAAAACATCTCCACTACAGATATTGTTGAAGCAATGGTAACTAAAGTTGGAGAGGACCTTATTGCAGTAAAACCAATCTTCACCAAAAACAAAAGATCCCATCTGGAGGTCGTTTTTACTAATGAAGACAAGCAGCAATTCTATGCCGCGGAAGGTATTACGATTTTTAAGCAAACCTTACAGGGGTACATCCCAATAAACATCAGACGAAGTTTTTTATCAGTCCAACTTCGCAACATGCCTATGGGTAGAAAAGATTTTATTTCAGAACAAATTAAAGAAGCCTTTCAGGATATTGGCAATATCTCTTCTATCAAGCCGTTGGTCTATAAGGGCACTTCAGTGCTTACAGATCAATGAGTGGTAATTTTTTAAACAACAGATGACTCAGATCTGGCATCACGAATCCCTAGATTTACACACATTTGGGACCAAAAAGTTACAACTAACTGGAGAGAAGCCCCAAAATTGTGTTACTTTTGCGATAAAACGGGACATATCAAAAAGGAGTGTCAAGAGTATAAGGCATCAGTCGAACTAAGAGAAATGCAAAAAGAACAAAAAGCACAAGAACGTAAGCAATTACGAAGCCAGGAGCAGTCACTCCCATTAATATTGAAAACCCATACAATGAGGAATTTAAGAATGTTATGCTTATTGATTCACCAGTAGCAGATTTAACTACACCCAGTATGGAAGTAGATAAAGAAGTTAAGGTGGAGGATCAAATGGCTAGTGTAGCAGAAACCTCTGCTTCATCTAGTTCTAGTAAGGAAATGAAAGTAGAGACAAACCCACATCTATTGAGGTTGACATCAGTCAGGAAAGTGCAGCAGAAGATCCTTTGGTATCATTTTATACCAAGGACAGTAGTACAAAAGGTGAAATCAATAATGCAGAAACAGATGGGTTTACATTAGTTACCTCGAAGAAAAAAAAGCAAAAAGCAATGCCAGGAAATCAGTTACAGCTATAAACAGAGTTAGATCTGGAGTTTTATCCAGATCTAATGTCAACAGGATCTAATCTAATGCTTTTAGCATTTACACCCCACTTTTATTAAATGGTTAACAGACTTATAATAGCTACTTTGAATGTCAAAGGGCTGAACAATTTGGATAAGGCACATCAAACACTTACATTGTTAAAATCGTATCATTTAGACTTAATTATGCTTCAAGAAACTAACTTAGAAAATATTAATACAAGAAACTTTTTGCAGCAGCAATGGGGATACAGTTCATACTGGTCTTCCAAAACTGCAATCTTAGCAGGGAACAGAAATATTATTTTAACCAACCCAAAGAAAACACACAGTGGTCGAGTAACAGAGGCAAACATTACCTACAAGCAACTTAAGTTCCAAGTAATCAATGTATATGCACCACCGAATATAGGAGAGAGAACAAGTTTCTTTAATAATTGGTTTCCAAGAATAGACGAAGGAGGTATTACTATCCTTGCTGGGGATTTTAATACAAATCTTGACCCTCATGGGAATAGAATAAGTCGATCATCTCCATCAAATGATCCTACAAGGAAGCTGTTTTCAGATCTAACAGCAGAATATATTGACACTGCATTAGCTACAGCTTGTGCAAAACCTTTCATAACATATTACCAAAACATAAGAGGTGGCCACATGATGGCTACAAGGTTGGATTATATCTTTATTGATGCGAACCACGTGCATTACGTTAAGAGAGTTGCTACCCAGTTTGGCAATTCAGACCATTTGCTAGTAGAATGTGAATTACACTTAGCTCCAGAAACTCCAAAGGCCAAACAATAGAGATTCGACAAAAAAAGCTGGCAGAACCAACTTCTTAGAGCGGAGGTAATCGAAGAAGTCCAGAGCATCACAAATTTTTCAAGGTGGGACCTTCACAAGTGTAGGATCCAATCCATAATTAGAGCTTTTAGACCACAACCCTCACCAGAAAAAAGAATTCAAAAGCTACAAAAGAGGCTAACTAAAATAAATAATGAAGCTTCTGGAAGAGAAAGAACTGACCATTCATTAGAAATGAGTGAGCATATTAATGCTCAGCTGCAAGAAGAGCTCCAAGCTCTTTCAGATAAATGGCAAACAAGATCTAATGCAAAATGGATTGAAGAGGGAGAAAAACCACCAAATTTTTCTTCTTGCTTTACAAAACCAGAAATAGTACCTCCGCAAATGACAAAATTCAGATACCAGGACATAATCAGGCAAATAGCCCTGCTGACAAACTGCAATACATAAAAAATATCTATCAAGATATATATAGAGCAGAAAATAATGATTCTTCAGTAGCAGAATTTTTTGTCCAAGGTTTGCCGCAGCTTTCACCGCTCCAGAACCAAAAGCTAGTAGGTCCTATCTCTGAAGAGGAAGTTGGTGATATTATAAACCAACTCCCAAATAATAAATCTCCTGGATCAGATGGTCTCACATATGAATTTTATAAAGGAATTAAAGAGGAAATAGTTCCTATACTTACAGGTCTCTTTAATTATCAGCTGGGAAAGGGCTTAGTACCTAGGTCGTGGACCAAGAGCATTATTACCCTGATTCCAAAAAAGTCAGACAATCTTGAAAATATAGACAACTGGCGACCAATATCTCTTACAAATTGTGATGTTAAAATTTTTATGAAGATCCTGGCCAATAGGGTTAATACAATTTGTGAATCGATTATTGGACCATCACAACAAGCATTTATAAAAGGAAGATCAATCACGGATGCTGCATTAGACATTATTACTACAATGAGGAATCAAGTAGATCAATCAGCTAGCCACTGGTTGTTGCTGCTTGATCAGCATAAAGCATTTGACCGAATAAGTCATAACTTTATTCTGCTGGTACTTGAGAGAATGGAATTTGATACCACGTTCATTAATATTATTAAAAATCTTTTTAAGCTCCAGACAGCACATATTGCAGATTCCAATCTCATTTCAGAACCAATAAGAGTAGAAAGATGGGTTCAACAAGGGGACCCACTTTCACCTCTTCTGTATATTTTAGCACTGAACCCACTCATCCTTAAAATTCAAGAAGAACTAAATGGAATAAAGGCAGCAGGACAATCCTTTAAAGTTACAGCATATGCTGATGACTTGATAGTAGGAATTGGATCCCTATTAAACTGGGAAAAGCTTGTGGTACTTCTTCAAAAATATGAACTAGCCTCTAATGCAAAGATCAATCAAAAGAAATCATTTTTGGTACCACTTATCAACATGGCCAAAGCAACAATTTTACTAGACCAAAATCTTTTTAAAATAGCTGAGGATGGTGTCTCGCTCAGGATTTTGGGCTATGAGATTGACTCTAGGGGCACTCCTAAAAAACAATTGTGGGAAAACTTAACCCAAAAATCAAACAAAAAATTGATAAAATCTCCGGTAGAAATTTGTCATTTAAGGGAAAATTCTACTTACAAAGGCCCTAAAATTTGGTATCTAGCATACTTGCTCCCACCTAAAAGAAAACAACTCGACAAAATTAATGTTCTGATCTCCAATTGGATTAAGAACAGATCCAAGTTACTTTCACGTTACTCAGCTTTTCAGCTGGATTACAACAGGGAAGGGTTAAATGCCCCTGTTCTTAAAGATACACTTGACACTAGGCTTTGTTCAATTTGGATAAAGCTTTTGACAGCTAATAGCTTTTGGGCCAAAGTCGAACGAACACTAATTTCACAAAGAATACAAGATAAAAGGAAAATCTCAATTGTAACAGCTTTAACAACACTTCCAACTAGGCTTTCGGATGCTTGGCAACCTTATCTAACAGCCTGGAAACGATTTAAGGGCACAATAGAATCCTCTAATAACTGGCCATGGGAAATTACACAATTAAAGATATGTGGTCAACTAGGGGATCAATTCACGGTCAAGAAAGCAACCGAATTTTTAAGACAGTACTCGATCAAACCTACAGTAGCACAAACTCCAATAGCCTTACAAGACAACCCTCTAAACCACTATAGTTGGATGGAAAGTAAGGAAATATTGAATAAAAAGAAAGATATTTTTTGGCGGTTGCAGAATAAAGCACTTCCATTAGGCTACCGACTTATGCACATAGATAAGGATATAGATGGAAGCTGCCCAAGCTGCCCAGAGGAAAAACAAACACCAGATCATTTCGCATTGAAATATAATATCAGTCAAACAATTTGGAGGATGGGTTACTCCTTTTTGAAGAATTCGTCATTACACTCGATCCCACAAAACATGGAAGAGATCTTTACTGCTCAGAATATACAAAATGGTGGAATAAGAAGAGCAGCAATATGGCTGCATATTAATATTGTGTACGAGATATGGTACTGGTACACACAAGCTTGGTGGGGAAATAACAATATGAGAGAAGAAGTTGTGAAAAGGGTAGCCAAAGCTAGGCTTAGAAAAAGTCTTATGGTTTTAAACAAGACCCGTAAGAGCAAATCAAAAGAAAAGTTAACTCAGTTTTTAAATATAGTTATATAATTCTCTCCTAATTGTAAATAGTTAGCTTTTATATGTATTTATAGTTTGAATAAAGTACGCCATTTTGCGTTTTTTAAAAAAAAAAAGAAACTATTCCATGCTATATTTAGAACAATATGGGTTGTTATTTTGTTAAAGTAGAGCCACATTTGAATTCTTATCTGAGCTTTGTGACAAAACAAACCCTTAATTAACCCTTTTCGTGTGCTAATTATCTCCTCATACTTTTTTCCAAAGATTAGATTTAGCAAGTCCTGTTTGGACAGTCTTTTCCAAACATCTTTTACAGATTGTTCCAAGCAAATTCTGTTGCTACCAACTGAATACTCCACTACAAAATTTCATAGCCTTTACATTCTGCTAAATGATCATGTACTTCCCTGGTGTTTGTATTGCAGCTTAGACAATTTGAAGATTTGTAAAGGTCTGGTCTTCTCTTATTCAGTAAATCAAGAAGAAGTAGATTTTCTGAAAGGCATTTAATAATGAAACAGGCTTTTTTACTTTTTCTGATTGTTGAGCCCAGTGCCTGAAATTGGGTTGTGGAGTCTGTGGACCGCAATAAATTTTAAATTTCCGCAACCAAAATCTGAAGTGTATATGCAAATTCCACACATAAAGTTGCTAATTTTACTTATAAATTTTGATTAAATGCTTATACGCACAACTAAATTTTTATAAATTCTCGTAATCCGCAACTACAGTATTTTTTATTTTTTGTTGCTGCCCGCAACTAATTTAAAAATTGAATTTCAGACACTGGTTGAGCCTCATATACCAGTTGCCATATTTTCATGTAATAACACACATGTACTTTATTTTGAAATTGTCACTATTTTAAAAATCGCCTATTTGACTCAAAATAACATGCATGTGCGTCCCAAAATAACACACCCCTCCCTAAGAGTTTCATGATAAATATAAGTATATTGCACATGTCTATTAAAGATTGGTGATTTGATCCAAAATATCACACATGCGTGTTCTGAAATAACACACAGGTGCTCAAAATAACACACAGGTGTGTGTTATTACATGAAAATATGGTACTTCCTTTAGCTTTTTCCAGAACATTGACCAGCTTTTGTCATTGTAACTATCATTTTGACTGTACTATACAAACTTTGTGATCGATGCTACTCAACGCCTATATACATGTTATTGAGTGTTTTAATGAATGCTCGAGGCGGCATCTCTACTATACATGATGATGAAATTATTTCGGGTTCTAAAACCTGAAATTAAAATTTGAAGACGAAATTGTTTTTGACCTATTTTACTTGAAAGACGAAATTATTTGATACTTTTTTTGAATAGACGAAAATATAAGGAATGTGTCTATATAAATTTTATTTGCTCTTCCTTATAAAAAATTTTAATTTTCTTCAATGAAGACAAAATGGGCTTTTTTTAAAAATTAATTTCAGTGGCATTATAATCTCTACTAGCTAATTTTTCCCAATATAAAACACTTTGGAATCTTGAATTTTCTCCTACTTCTATTTGAATTGTTTCTGATGCTTTACAACCTTTTTTTGCTAGTTTGTCTACTAAGTCATTCCATTTGTTATTGCTATGCTTTTTAACTTTATTGATGATGTTTTTAGTTTTTATTAGGTCTGCAATTTTTTCTGCCAGAAGAAAATTAGACCGCTTTTGTGCCCTTCTTGCTGATTCAAGAAAAAATCCTGATTCAATTGCACAGATTGCTGCTGCACTGTCTGTGTATGCTATAATGAAGAAAATTAGACCGCTTTTGTGCCCTTATTGCTGATTCAAGAGAAAATTCTGATTCAATTGCACAGATTGCTGCTGCACTGTCTGTGTATGCTATAACTTTTGCTGCACTTGGACTTGTTATGAGCATGGTCCATATTGCTATGAGTTCTGCCTTTGTTAATGATGACCATTGAAAGCTTTAATCAAAATATTCTTCTTCCATATCACTTATTTGAACCTACCAGCTCCCATAGTGCAACAGGGATTATTATTACCCATACTCTCTACTAAAGAACAATCTGTATAAAAAAATGAACCTTTTACATTTCCTATCTAACCAAAAGATACTCTGTTTCAGTCTCTAGCTTCTCTTTCAAAATTAATTCTATTTCAAGACAGTTAACTATGCTAATACTACTAAAAATTTGGGGTTCACTTTTATTTAAAAAAAGAACAATGTACACTCTCTCCTGACCACATCAAGATGGAGACAGGTATTTTGTTCCCAAGGAGACAAGAAGCGTAGGATAGAAGGGTCAAGTAACATGAAAAAACTGGCAGCCATACCAAAAAAAAGAAAACAAACCTTTCGACCTTGATAAACATGTTGAACAAAAAAACATAAATATAAACAAACTAATAAAGCATAGCAGAAGTTCGTTTTGATTGGCTGTTATTAGGATAAATATGATTGGCAAAAAAACTCTTTCCGGTTCACTTCCGCAAATTAACAAATACAAAATTTCTAGTCAAAACCCTATAGTTTTCTTTCAAAACTCTCATAAGACAAAGGCCCTTTGGCCTAGGAAATGCAAATTTGTTGCACTAGACATGAGTAAGCAACAAAAAAACAAAAAAATCAGGCTCTCGACTAAAGTTGAAAAAGAAAACAAGGAAAAAATTTTCCACTTTGTAAAGAACGAAGAGAACAAGGAAAACTCAAGTTCAGTAAATGTAGAACTAAACAACCATCAGCTCTCGAATACAAAGGCTTCAGAACAACTTGAGGACAAAACTACTACTACAAGTTGGGCAGCTCAAACAGCTCAAACAGAAGAAGAACTTAAAGCTGAAGAAAAAAAACACGAAAATGCTGACGCAAGAACCGTGAGCAAAGATCAAAACAAACCACGTGATATCCTGACTGACACAACAATTCAAGTGTCCCAGGTAAACAACAAACAGGAAGAAAAACACGTGCACCAAACAGACAAAGTAAACAAAAACGAACACGTGAATCAAGCAGATAACGATCATCTAGACAAAGAAATTATTGATCCAATTACTTCGGGTACAGCCCAAGCATCTACAAGTGCATCTGCACTTCCAGCCAGGGAAGTTAAAACAAAACAATGGACAGACTTCTTTCCTAAACTCAAGGGAGAAAAAGCAAGTTTCACCAACACAGTGCCCAAACACAAAATTCTCTCTAAAAACGACAATGATCTGATCATTGATATACAGAGCTTGATCAATATATCCACTAACGACATAATTGCAACTCTTGCACTGAAACTCAATGGAGACTTATTAGCGGCCAAGACTTACTTAATGAGAGGAAAAAGGGTCTCTCTTGAGCTAGTTTTCAAAAGCAAAGAAAAGGCACAGTTCTATGCCTCAGAAGAGATTACTATCTTTAGGCAAATATTTTTTGGCTATATTCCTATCAATCTCAAGCGTTCTTTTCTCACAGTGAAACTCAGGAATACACCTGTGGAGGATTTAGAAAATACTACAGCACTCATTCTGGAAGCATTTCAAGATGTTGGCCAGATTGCTGCAATAAAGCCCCTCTTATATGAAGGAACAATGATCTGTTCAGATCAATGGTTGGTGACATTTGAAATTACAGAGGACCCAAACTTACACTCCAGAATCCCAAGATGCACCCATGTAGGTGATCATAAAGTAACAACCGAATGGAAGGAAGCTCCCAAGGTCTGCTATTACTGCGAAAAAGAGGGCCATATCAAAAAAGAATGTAACGAACTTAAAGCCTCGATAGAAGCAAGATGCTTACTAAAAGAGGAGCAGGCACTCATAAACTTCCACTCCAAGCCCTATCTTCAGCCCAAATAACCCCTATATTCAAGACTCCTCAACAAATACAGAGGGTGAAGCGTGAACTAAAGTGGCAGAGACAACCAATATTCCAACACCAAACAATACAGGTTTGGTATCACAAAAAATGTAAATTGAAATAGCAGCTAAGGAATTGGACAAACCTACTCCGGAAATGGAAATCCTAACGGATTCAAAAGAACCAAGCTCAACCCAAAGTACACTGCAGGAAATACCATTTACAGTGGTCTCCTACAAGAAATCAAATAATAAAAATGGAAAAAGAAAAGAAGAAGAGGGAAAGAATTTTACACATCTGGATCAACAGCATAGAGTCCACGGGATCATCTCACAGGGCGTACCGGAGCTAAGAAACCAACACTAAGACTACTTCCTCTTAGTGTAGCCTAACCCTCTTATCTTCTTTCATGTTTAAAATCACTACACTTAACGTAAAAGGTCTAAACAATAGACCTAAGGTACAGAGAACACTCACACTTTTAAAGTCTTATAACCTCGATATCATTTTAATTCAAGAAACCAATCTCAGAGACACTAAAACAAGAAACTTTTTAGTACAACAATGGGGATTCAGCTCAATCTGGTCCTCAAAAACTGCAATATTAGCAGGTAGAAGAAACATTGAGCTTACTACAGTTAGAGAATCACAAGATGGTCGCATTATCACAGTCAATGCAGAAATTAAACAACAACCATTTCAAATCACAAACATCTATGCTCCACCCAGAGGCAAAGACAGAGTTCGTTTCTTTGAAAATTGGACTCCACTCGTAGCAGAGGGAAGAATCTGTATCATTGCTAGTGATTTTAACACAAATCTGAACCCAAAAAATGATAGAATAAGCAGCGCACCAGCACAACCCGATCGCTCAAGGGACCTTGTACAAAATCTTTTAGTTGATTATACTGACACAATTCTGTTTGCAAAAGAGAGCCCATTTTTCACATTTTACCAATCCACACACAATGGTCAAAGAATGGCAACACGCCTTGATTATATTTTTATAGAAGCAAGTCACAGTCATTTTTGTAGAAATACCGATACAAAATTTGGGAATTCTGACCACTTACTAGTGGAATCAGAATTTAACTTCAAGCTGTCACACACCAACAGAGCTCAATGGAGGTTCGATAGAAAATCCTGGAACATTCCAGAACTGAAATTGGTATAATGAAAGAACTTCAAGAGACCCAAAACATCTCCAACTGGGATTTCTGCAAATGCTCAATTCAATCAATAGTAAGAGCCCATAAACCCAGTTCTCCTCCAGAAAAAAACATCCAAAGGCTTCATAGAAGACTTTGTAATTTGAACAATAAGATAGCCCAAAACCCCGTCTTAACTGATCTCAAACTAATTATCGAAGACCTTAACTTAAAGCTACAAGAGGAACTGGCATCTCTTTCAGAAAGGTGGCGTATCAGGTCAAGTGCCAAGTGGATAGAAAAAGGAGAGAAGTCAACAAAATACTTCTTTGCTCTCTATAAGAAAAAACACTCTACAACAAGCTGCTCAAAAGTAAAGAATCCTAATGACACAAATGGGACGTCCCAGTACAAACACTCAACTACATTAAAGAATTCTACCAAGAAGTCTACAAAAAGGAAACAATTCAACTTACGGAAAACCTGGCACAGGTCTCTTCAGAACAAAATCATGCACTAATTAAACCCATCACAGAGGAGGAAATTCGCCAAACAATTGACAAACTCCCAAACAATAAGGCCCCAGGCTCTGATGGTCTTACATATGAATTTTACAAAGACACCAGAGAGGCCGTCGTTCCAATACTAGTCAAACTCTTTAATGAGATCCTCTCACAAGGCCAAATCCCCAAGTCTTGGAGCAAAAGAAGGACCCCGGACATATAGTACAGAGGTCATACGTTACGCAATTCAGCAAAAACCCCCCGAAATTTGAGAAGCAAAAAAACAGTTTTTGGCAATTATCTTGGCATCCAGTGGTCCAATTTGAATAGACTTTTTTTTAAAAATGAAGCTCTCAGTGAGGCGCATCTAACAAAAAAAAAAGTTCATTCAATTCTGATTACTGGATCAGAAGTTATTTAAGTAAATAGATTTTGACGTTTTCAGCAAATTAGGTCAAAATTGGCCAAAATCTAGTTATGACCAATATGAGAGATGTCCGGGGCCCTAGCAAAAGCTGGTCACTTTGATCCCCAAAAAGAACAATGATTTAGAGAGCATTAATAGCTGGAGACCAATCTCGCTCGTCAATGCTGATGTAAAGATTTTCATGAAGATACTAGCAAACAGAATCAACCCAATCTGCAATGAAATTATAGGCCTAGCTCAACAGGCATTTATAGCCAACAGGTCTATCACAGATTCAGCTCTGGATATTCTCACAGTACTGAGAAATCAAAAGGACCAAATGAAACAGCACTGGCTTCTTTTGCTAGACCAACAGAAGGCATTTGACAGGATTAGCCATGACTTTATACGTATAGTATTGGAAAGAATGAACTTCAACCACAATTTATTAGGGTCGTCAATGCTTTGTTTTCCTCACAAGTTGCACACATAGTTGACTCAGGTCAAATATCAGAACCAATTAGAGTGGAGAGAGAGGTAAGACAAGGAGAACAACTCTCCACACTCCTCTATGTTCTGGCTATTAACCCTCTAATAGAGACCATTATTCAGAACATTAGGGGCATCCCGATTAGTGATACAAACTTCAAAATTGTAGCATATGCAAATGATCTATCAATTGGGATTAGCTCTCTATTGGATTGGTCAACACTTCTCAAAATTTTCAGTGACTATGAAAAAGCCTCAAATGCCGTCATACACAAACATAAGTCAACCCTTATACCAATAACAAACAATGCCAGCAGAATCGAACTCTTAGAGCAACATAATTTTAAAACTCCAACCAATGACCAGGAATACTTTACATTCCTTGGATACAGTGTAGACATCAAGGGTAACCCTAGCAAAACCCTTTGGAGTGAAATGACAAAAAAAATCAAAAACAAAATCGAAGAGCTCTCCAAAAGAAACTTGTCATTTAGAGGAAAGATTCTTGCAGCCAAAACACTTCTTATTTCCAAGATCTGGTACCTGGCCTATCTCCTCCCGCCATCAAAAGGACAACTTAAAGAAATCGACTCACTTATAATAAAATGGGTTAAGAATAATTCACGAATGCTCCCCCAATACTCAACATTCCAACTTGGATATGAAAAGGGTGGTCTATTAGCTCCAATTCTCAAGGACATGCTCGATGCCAGAATCCTCTCAATCTGGATCAAGTTACTATCTAGCAGCGCTTTATGGGCAAGGACAGAAAGAAAGATAATCATAGCAGAAATCCGTAACAGAAGGAATATTACAGTCAGAGAGGCACTATCACAAATTCCCTGCAAGACCAAAGATTGGCCGGAAAGATGGAGACCATACCTAAATGCCTGGAAAAGATTTAAGGGTAAAATCGAAACAACAGGTACCTGGTCATGGGAACCTAGTAATCTCAAAATAGGTGAAATAGAGAGTCAACATTTTACTGTTCGCATGGCCCTAAAAAGTCTATATGAACCATCGGCTCCCTCAAGCAACACAGATCAAAACCATTCTCAATTTAAATGGATCAAATCCAAATGGAGTCTTAACAAGAAAAAGGACACTTTTTGGCGCCTTATGCACAGTGCCTTACCTCTAGGGTACCGATTAGTGCACATTGACCCCAATGGCATTGGGACTGCCCTAATTGCCCCTACTATACGCAAACCATCGAACATTTTGCTTTAAAGTGTCCTCTAAGCAAAGTTATCTGGGAAACTGTCTACAAAGTCCTGAAGACATCGGAAGAGAACTCAATTCCTCGAACATTAGACGATATCTTCAAAGCTACCAATATTAAAGAAAACAAGAAACGCAAAACTGCGATCTGGTTGCACATTATCCGCATCTACGAGATCTGGTGCTAGTATACACAAGCCAAATGGGGTGATAATGCTATCCCTCAAACAGCAATTGCTAATATAATTAGGATCAAGTTAAAATTTGAAATTAACCTTTTATATAGAATCCTTGGCCGTAAAGGCCGCAAAAAGCCGGGTAGCAGCAAAAACATTCTTGACTTCATAGAACTTTCTGTAAATTAATATGTATAGTGTTTTGAAAAAAAAAGATTGGCAACGATCTTTTTTTTATATAGTCAATTGTAATTTTTATAGTACTTTTAATAGTAAAAATCATCGTGTCATATGAAACTTTTTTTTTGTAATACAAAACGTAACAACCAACTTTAGTCGTTGGTAGTTTACTTTCAAACTTATTGTTTTTTAACCTGAGATGCAATAAGATGCAGTAGTTCCAAAAACTAGATGAGAGGTGAATGTTTTGAAAGGTCGGAAGGTGGTTCGGCAGTCTAAACAACTGGTGAGTTGAAATTGAAAGACTCTGCTTCAACTAGTTTGTTTGTGTTTTTTTACGAAAAGTATAATTTTAAACTATTATTCTAAACCATATTTTAATATTTTTGATTATAATTTATTTAGTACAAGTATAGTTTGTGAATATGACGTTTATAACACAATAAGTGATAGTAATAGTAGTGTTAGGAATGGTCGCGTATGTGTTATTTAGTAGACGTTTATATGTATTTATTGTGAAAAAAAATAACAAAACCCTTGTAAAATTCAAATTAAAGTTGTTAATACAAAACTGAATTAGTATATTGTAAATTTATAATATGTCTTTAGAGTGTATTGACAAATTTTTTAAAAGTCCGGTACTCTATCCGGGGCATGATCGAAATTTTTTTCTGGGGTATCTTAACAACCAATCAAAACGAACTTCTGCTATGCTAACTAACAACAAAACAAATAGAACATGCCAAAAGTAATAGTCCAAAAGAAGCAGAGCTAAGTTGGGACGAAAAAGTAGTTCAAGAACTGGAAGCGTTAAAAGATGTAACTAGTGACTATATTAATTTGAACAAGGGCCAAGCATAGTACAACAGCCAGTGACAACAACAGAAAAAGAGGCAACCAAAGCTGCAGAGGCTCTGTCTAGCATTTCGAAAACCATCTCCCTGTTCCCAAAACTGAAAAGGGCCAGTCGACATACTCTACCTTTCCCTGAGGAAAAATATAAGAACAAACAACTTATCATAAACATACAAGGTCTACAGAGCTCTTTCAATGAAATTTGGCTTCGATGTTTGAACAAGTGAAATATAATGTCAGTGCGACAAAGCAGCACTTCATCAAAGGGTGCATACATACATAGAAATTACATTCACAAGTGCAGAGAAACTTAAATATTATGCCACCAATGGGATAAGTATAGAAAATAAGACATATTTTGGGTATATACCAGTGGATGGCCGTAGGTCTTTTTTACCGGTGAAATGTAGAAATGTACCCTTAGGAAACAAAATAGATGCCTTACTAGGAGCCTTCGATAATGTAGAGAAAATTGCATCGATTAGACCCTTAATGATCGATGGAACACTTACATCTCGGATTAATAGATTATTGTCTTTGAACCCACAGGTGATCTGGATTTAGAAACTAATTTTCCTTGGTTCACGCATGTGATAGATAACAAAGTATCCACAGAATGGCGTTCAGCTACAAAGGCATGCTAATTTTGTGAAAAGGAAGGGCACATCAAGAATCAGTAGAATGTAGGCAACAATTGCATGCACATAGAGCTAGGGATTCAGAGGAAAAACTGGATTCAAATATACAGGAAATAAATTTGGATGAAATGACGTGGGAGGATGATATAACAACCAACCCCAAACAGGAAATTGAAGTAAACCAAGTAGAAGTAGCATAAGCGGAAGTGCATACTGCAGTGGAACCACAAGACATAAGTGAGAAAGAGCAGACAAATGCATGCATAGATGCCAATTATGGGAATGACTAAAGCCAGGTGCATTTATATATTTTTGATTATTTAATTAAAATTAGGATAAGTGTTTGTTAGAGGTTAGGGTTATAAGTAAAATTGGAGGTTGGCTAAAGCGGAGTGAAATTTGGTTAGGGTTAGGGTTACCTTTTTGATGCAATTATTGTTAGAAGGTTATATAGGTATCAATAATGTAATTTATGCAGTGTGTAGATCATATATTGAATTAACTCCGCTTTAGTCGACCTCTAAAATTGTCTTCCCAACATTTTTAATTAATGTTACTAGGCAGGTTTAGACACTTGTTTTTTGTATTTTTGGTGGTTTTCACTTTTTTTCTTTGTTTTTGTCTCGGTGGGCTGATCTGTAAAGACGATTTGATTGGCTTTATATCACGTGAATGCACCTGGCTTTAGATGACCAATTATGGCAATGCAGATGCCAACTCGCAGCAAATAGAATCTGAACACAAAGACGAACTAGCTGTAAAAGGATATGGAACGACTGTAAACATTCTCATACAATCAACAGAGGAAACCTTAGTAGAAACACAAGGGTTCGAGACCAGCAATGAAGTGACTCATAAGAATATTGAGATAGGTGAGTTCACACTGGTAACTCATAAAAAAAATCTCACAAAACAAAAAAAGGTAGCACCTTGAGTGACACAAATCATGCAAAGTTCTCCCCCTACAATACCCAAGGGGGTAGGGGCAGCCATAACCATCATTAGGATGGCCACAAAACCTTTTATGTTAAATGACCAGAAAATCTATAAAATAGCTACTTTAAGAGTAGGGTGTACAAATTTCCAATTTCATATAAAATCGATTGTAGATCAACTTTGTGTAATCAATTTATATGATATCATATGATTTACATGTAAATATTATATGATCTGACCAATCAGTTATTGTACAACCTACAAAAATCATATGGGGTCTTTGCCTTGAAAATGACCTTATGGGACTATGTAGATCTTATGAATAAAAATTAAAATTTCTAGCTATTAGAAACATTAATTTTTATCTATAAGATCTACATAGTTCCATAAGGTCATTTTCAAGGCAAAGACCCCATATAGTATCCTACAAAAATTTAATTATACAGTACTGGACAACATAAGATATCCACTCTATTCATATAGAGCGCCAATTTTTGATGCTTATGTTATCAATTCTGATTGGCTAATTTTGACATAATTGATTCTAATTGGTTAATTAAACATATATATTTTCAAAAAGAGATCGACGTACACTCTCTCCTGACCACAAAAGTGAAGGAGACGGGTATTTTATTTTATCAAAATACAGGCTTACGATACAAGCGAACAGACCACAAAAAATAAGGAAACAGGGCTTGTCCCCAAGGAGACAAGAAACAAGGATACGGAGAGTTAAATAATATGGAAGAAGCCGAAAAAATGACAAAAAGAAAAAAACCAAACCAGCCAAACGTGCTTGTCACGTCAAACAAAGAAAATATAAACACAAACAAACTTGCAACAAAACAAATGGAACACGTCAAAAGCAGTGGAGCACACGAGAATGAACTAAGTTAGGACGAAAAAGTAGTCCAAGAGCTAGAAGCCATGAAAGACGTAACAAGTAGCTACATTAACCTAAATAAGGATTTTTTCGTGGTCACTGACGGACCGAATAAAACACAGGAGTCAATAGCAACAACAGAAGACAGGGCTACCAACGCCTTGGGAGCTCCATCTAATAACATAGAAGAAGCTGAAAATGCTCATAACAACAGTAGTAAGAAACCCGAGACAAATGAAATAGAGGCTACAAAAAAAACAGAGGGTTCAGAGGAAAACCGAATGAAGCTCGGGCCTTGGACCTCTTTGTTTCCAAAATTGAAAAGGGGACGATCGACTTACTCCACCTTTTTTCTGAGAAAAAATATTAGGACTAACAACTCAAATGCATTAATCATCGATATTCAAGGTCTACAAAGCTCATTTAATGAGATAATAACTTTGATGTTTGAACAAGTTAAATATGACGTTAGTGGGGCGAATCAGCACTTTACCAAAGGTACACGGACGCACATAGAGATTACATTCACAAGTGCCGAAAAGCTTAAGCATTATGCTTCCAGTGGAATAGTCATTGAAAACAAGACGTATTTTGGTTATATCCCAGTTGACAGTCGTAGGTTGTTTCTACCAGTGAAATGCAGGAATGTGCCCTTAGGAAACAAAATAGAGATTTCGGATGCCTTATTGGGAGCCTTCGAAGACGTGGGAAAAATTGCTTCAATCAGGCCTCTAATGATTGATGGAACCCCATATATCTCCGACCAATGGATTATTGTGTTCGAAACCACTGACAACCCGGATTTGGAAAACAACATTCCCAGGTTCACACATGTCATGGACAACAAAGTGTCTACAGAGTGGAGATCAGCCACAAAGGTGTGCTACTTCTGCGAAAAAGAAGGCCACATTAAGAGAGATTGTCAGGAGCTCCACGACTCGGTAGAACGTAGACAATGTTTACGGAAATATAGAGCGAGGGACACAGACGAACAACCAATTCCGGGAGAGATGGAAATAAATATGGAAAAAATGACATGGGAAGTTAACACAGCGATCACCCCTGAAAAGGACGTAAAGGAAGATCACGTTGCCGAAATAGAAATGGGGATACATGCAGGGGAAGATCCACATGATACAAGCTCAAAGGAGCAAATTACCACAAATACGGATATCAATCTAAATAAGGCAGAGGCCAGTCTAGAACAGACAGAAATAGAACAAAAGGACGAACTAGCCTTAATAGGTTACGGACCTGAAACAAAAGTTCCTACACTATCGACGGTGGAAACCCCGGTAGAAGCGTCAGTGGGAATACGTTTGCCTGAAATTAGCGACATAGCAAATTATGAAGACACTGATTTGGGAGAGTTCACAGTGGTGACTCATAAGAAGGCACAATCAAAAAAGAAAAAAGGAAATACCAATGGCGGGTCAAACCCTGCAAGAATTACACCCTACAAGGCCCAGAGAGGCAAGGGTGGTCGAAACCATCATTAAGATGGGTACAAAAACCTTTTACGTAAGAATGACAGCATCCAAAATTAAAATAGCCACTTTAAACGTAAAAGGATTAAATGACAGTGGTAAACAACAAAGAACCCTTACATTGTTAAAGTCTTACAAACTGGACATTATAATGTTGCAAGAGACAAATCTAAATGACGAGAAAAAAAGAAACTTTCTTAAAAAACAATGCCTGTGTGACTCAATATGGACAGAGAAAACGGCAATTCTAGCTGGTAAGCACAGCATACAATTTAAAGAAATGGAAGTCAAAAAAGGTGGACGAATCATCACGACCAAATTCTCATATCAAGGACGGCACTATAATGTAACTAACATATATGCTCCGCCCATCTCAGAGGATAGAGTAATTTTCTTTAGCGATTGGTCTCCAAAATTAAGCGAAGAGGACATAAATATAATTGCAGGGGACATGAACACTAATCTAAATCCAGAAAAAAACCGAGTTAGCCAAGCTAACCCACAAAGAGACAACTCGAAGGAAATCCTGGCAAATAAAATAGCAGGTTTACATAACATCGCAGATTTTGCGCAAGAAAGTCCATTCCTCACCTTCTTCCAAAATACACGTAACAATACTTCGATGGGAACATGTATAGACTATATTTTTATAGACGAAAAATATGGACATTGCATTTCAGAGGTCCAAACCCGGTACGGGAACTCAGACCATTTATTGTTAGAATGTTCGTTGAACTTCGACCGTCTACAGAAGAGGAACTTGCGTTGGTGCTTTCAAAAAGAAAATTTGAAAAATAAAAAACTCCACCTTGAAATTTTGGAAGAACTAAAGTGTGGAGAGTCAGTGCAGGATTGGGATAACTGTAAAATCAACATACAGTCAATCACAAGGGCTTTCAGAATACAAAAAAGACCAGAAGATGAAATAGCGAAATTAAATAAGAGATTGACAATGCTCAAAACTCAGCAAGCAAAAATGAATAGGGGGAGTTACGTACAAGCCCAAATAGGGGACCTAGAATCCAAAGTGTGCTCTGAAGTAACAAAACTAGCAGAGAAATGGGCCGTTAAATCTAAAGCGAAATGGGCAGAAAAAGGTGAAAGATCAACAAGATATTTCTTTGCATGCTTCAAAAATAGACAAAGCAAGGTATGCCAAAAGATAATAAAGGTGCCGGAGTCTGAGGGAGAAAGGGGTATAGATACCCTACACTACATAAGAAACTACTATGAAGGTCTATATAAGAAAGAAGGGATAGACCACGATGCAATGGAAGAAATAGTAGGGAGCCCTCCCAAGGTTACAGAAAATATGAACAAACAACTGCTAAAAGAGATCACCAAGGAAGAAATAGAACAAGTTATCAGATCACTGCCAACCAACAAGTCTCCTGGGACGGACGGGTTGACTTACGAATTCTACAAAGGAACAATAGAAACTGTAACCCCAGTATTAGAGAAAGTCTTTAACAAGGTACTAAGCGAAAGTAAAATGCCTCACTCCTGGCATAAGAGCCTGATCACTCTGATACCAAAGAAGGCTGAGAACTTAGAGGAAATTCAGAATTGGCGTCCCATCTCAATGGTTAATTGCGATGCAAAAATATTTATGAAGATCATGGCAGAACGCCTCAATATAATTTGCAGTGAGATAATACCAGAACACCAGCAGGGGTTCATTACCAATAGGTCAATCACGGACGCAGCTCTGGACATTATCACGACTATTAGGAATCAGAGGGAACAGACTGACCTGCATTGGATGCTGTTGGTGGATCAGGCCAAGGCATTTGATAGAGTGAGCCACGAGTTCTTAGAGTATACTCTTGGTAAAATGAACTTTGAACAAAAAGCCATAAAGTTGGTAATGAATCTGTTCAGTCAACAAGAAGCGCATATCGTTGGAGAAAACGAACTATCAAGTCCCTTCAAAGTGGAAAGAGGTGTAAGACAGGGTGATCCCATCTCTCCTCTTTTGTATATTCTAGCGTTTGAACCGCTCTTAAGACAACTGGATGAAAAGGTCGCAGGGATCCCCCTAGGCAGACATAGGTTCAAATTGTCGGCTTATGCCGATGACCTCTCAATTGGAATAAGTTCGGCGCTAGACTGGAATAACATGAGCCACCTCTTCGGGCTATATGAAAAAGCCTCGAACGCTAAAATAAATAAAAACAAAACAAAGCTAGTACCTCTAACCCCCACAGCAGAAAGGGTGACTCTGGAAGGGGAAGAACAATACATTAAGGTGAAGGAACAGGACACAATAAGGATTTTAGGATACGAAATTCAAAGGGACGGTGCGCCAAAAAAAGGACTATGGGAACGGGTCATCAAAAAACTAAAGAAATCGATAGATCAATACAAGCTACGAGACCTCTCGTTTAGGGGAAAGATCTTGATAGCCAATTCTTTAATTCTTTCAAAAGTCTGGTATGCTGCATACATCTTAACGCCAAATAGAAAGCAATTATCAGAGCTCAACGACATGATATCAAATTGGATAAAGAATAAGTCCAAAATGCTTCCAAAATATGCCAAGTTTCAAGAGGACTACACCGACGGGGGCCTACGAGCCCCGATACTGAAAAACTTAATGGACGCTAGACTAGTGATGATGTGGAAGAAACTATGTACCGGGGCATCGCTCTGGGCAGAGTACGAGAGAGAAAGAATTAGCAACAAACTCAGAGAAAAGAGGAATATAGAGGTAGTATGGGCCTTACGCGGAACAGAAATAAGCATAAAGGCATGGCCGGCAGAATGGAGAGCTCATCTTAGGGCCTGGAAAAGAGTAAAAGGAAGCATACGAGCCACAAGAAATTGGCCATGGGACCCAGATGATCTCGTGGTAGGCGAACTAAAAGGGAACCAGATCACAGTGAAGAAGGCAGCCGAAGCCTTGAACAAGAGACCAACGAGCAATACAGGGAGAGTAGGCCTCCCTGACGAATATAGCACAGACTGGATTCTCACAAGGGAGATACAATTTAAGAAATTGGATCTTTATTGGCGTCTGTATCACAAGGCCCTTCCGCTGGGGTACAGATTGAAGCATACAGATCGTTTAAACAATGGTAGTTGTCCTTGATGCCCAGACGAAGAACAAACCATCGAACATTTCGCAGTAGAATGTCCTAGCAGTGAAATTGTGTGAGATGAGGCGTTAAGACTCATAAAATCGAACACCGGGGCGAGGCGCCCCGCATCAAAGCAAGAGATCTTTTCATTAAGTCATTGGACGAGCATAGAAAGTAAATGTGCCGCTCGATGGTTGCACATACAAGTCTGTTATGAAATTTGGTGCATTTACACCAAAGCCAAATGGGGAGAGGAATGTCTTACGAGATCAGAAATAGCTTATAGGACAAAGGCGAGACTAAAGGCGGAAATTAGGCAATTACAGTTTAATTTGGTGGGTAAACAGAAAAAAAAAGGTATAAATATAGATTCCTTATATGTATTTAGAGCTTAATAAAGTTTTAATAAATAAAGATCGCCAATAGCGACCCTCAGTTCGTGCTGAGGGAAATTTCAAAAAAAAAAAAACATATATATTTTCTTTTTTTTTTATATTAAACGCCAATTTTTAAATCATTATAAACTTTAATTCATAATAACTTCTTTAAAACATAAAATAATAAAAAATCCTTTGACAGAAATGTAGTATAGCAAAAAATCTATCAATTTGTTGAAGGGTTTTTTGATTCAACTTGTTTTGAAAAAGTTATAATGATTTAAAGTTTTTATTAGTAAAAAGTAGATGCGTTTTGCTGTCTGGTACTGTATGTAAAGTTGATTTTTTTTAACAATTATTATAAAACGCACTTATGGTATTTTACCACCATAGGTAAATTAGATTTGCAGATCTGTGTAACAAAAACAAAAAAATAAATTTTTACAAAACAAAAAATAAATTTTAATTACTTTAGGGTTAGAGTAAGGCCTGGGACTTTACCAAGGGCATTAGTATATACAAAATTTAGCAAGAAATTTTTTTATTAGAGCCCCAAAGGTGGTTTCATAAACAAAATTTTGCGATATGAATGTTTTTTACAAAAAAATGAAATTTTTTGGGGAACGTTTAAAGCGTTGTGCATCATATGTTTTTGACTATTTAGTTAAAGTTAGGGTAAGGGTTAGTTCGGGGTTAGGGTTAGAGCATGTTTTATATGTAAAATCACCTTTCTGACATTTTTTAGTGCATCAATATAGGTTTAAGCATTAGTTTTCTTGTATTCTTCGTTTTTTCGCTTTTTTTCTTCTTTTTTTCTTCGTTGGGCTGATCCGTGTCGATCAAAACAAACAATTTGATTGGCCTTATATCACGTGATTGCACAACGCTTTAAACGACACCGTTTTTTGTTACACCTGATCTTAAATTTTGATTGGCTATTCTAATAATTTTGTGTAATATGGTGTAAAACACCATATGTGCATTTTAGTAAAATCCTTTTTTAAAGCAATGGATATTGCGCAACTTCATTATTATAAACAAACTATTTAAAACTACCTATTATATAAATTTTATACAAATTGGTCAAAATCTTAAAAAATTTTATCAGAAGCATGTTTTTATTTACTATATAAAAATCTAATATTCATATGAAAAATAATTTACGTTCACCCTATCCTTAAACATAAAAGGGCTAAACGATAGTAGTAAACAACAGAGAACTTTTACACTGATAAAATCATACAAGATAGACATTATAATGTTACAGAAGACGAATTTAAATAATAAAAATAAAAGAAGCTTCCCCAAGCAACAATGGCCTTATGATGCGATATGGACAAAAAAAATAGCAATTTTAGCTAGTAATAACAGTATACAATTTAAAGACACAGAGATGAAAACAACGGACGGATTATTACAACCAAATTTTCATTTCAAGAACGGTATTATAATATTACCAACCTATATGTCCCACCCAATACAGAGGACAAAATTTTTTTTTTTAATAACTGGTTTCCCAAACTTTGTAAAGAAGACATAAATATTATAGCTGGTGATATGAACACCAATTTAAATTCTGAAAAGAATTGCATTAGTCGAGCCACTCCCCAGAAGGATCCCTCAAAGAAGATTCTTGCCAACAAAATTGCAAAACTTCATAATGTGGTAGATTTCACAAAAAAAAGTCCTTTTCTTATGTTCTTCCAAAACACTCGTAACAGCTGTTTGATGGGGACCTGCATCGACTATATATTTGTGGACAAGAACTATAGGCACTGTATTTCGGAGGTGCTAATGCATCATGGAAACTCAGATCACCTGTTGCTTGAATGCACACTGAACTTTGACCGGCACAAAGAAGAAACACAATGGAACTTCCAGAAAGAGGGGACAGGTCGTCTAAAGCGGAAACAACTTATATTTAATAATTTTTCAATTAACTTTAGGGTTAGTGTCGTCCTATATTAGGGTTAGATTAGGTTTTAGGTAAATATATATAAGCAAAATTGCCTTTC
The DNA here is from genome assembly GCA_003550325.1 of Gigaspora rosea. NCBI lineage: Eukaryota > Fungi > Glomeromycota > Glomeromycetes > Diversisporales > Gigasporaceae > Gigaspora > Gigaspora rosea. Next base: position 210,872 of record QKWP01000258.1, read on the forward strand.
TGACATTTTTGATTAATACATCGAGGTAGGTTTAAGATTTTCGCTTCTTTTTCATTTTTGCTTCGCCAAAGAGCATCAAAATTCTATAATTTGATTGGCAGTTGATCACATGATTTGTTTTCGCTTTAGACGACCCCCAGAAAGAGAATTTAAAAAACGAAAAATTACTACAAGAGATCTTGGAGGAACTAAAAAGTAACGAGTTAGTGTTGAACTAGAATGCTAGTAAAATTAATATTCAATCCATTACAAGGGCAAAGAAGACAAGATCGTTGGTCACTCTCTCCAGACCACGGGGATTTGGAAGAGGAAAATACAAGAAACAAAATTACTAGAAGAAAAAAGAGAAGGAAGGATTATAGATTTAATAGGATACAGGGCGCCTGCCCTACAAAGAAAAAGAAGTTATATGATAGAAAAAGGGGAAGAAAAAAACGTACTAAACATGGTGAAAAAACAAAAAAAAGTATACACGGTTGAGAACTCGGTTGCAAAAAGCATAGCCGAAAAGCAAACAAAGAAAACCAACATAATAGCAATAATGATAAACCACCAACAGAAGCAGGTCCAACAACCAATATAGACTCAAAACCTAGCCAACCATGGCTTGCTAAGGAACTTAGTTGGGATGAGAAGGTTGAACAAGAGCTTGAAGCCCTAAAGGACGTTACAAATAGGCTAAATAATATACAAGGAAAGGATGTAAACCTGTTTACACCTCTATTACTAACAAGCGACAATGGTACAAATAAACGTGAAACCTCTGAAATAAGTAACGAAACTAGGCAACAAGTCAGACAGGCACCTGGGATAGAGGAAACCGGAGAGATAGCAATAGAAAACATAACAAGTAATAGGGGCTTGGTAATAAGAACAAATTGACGAACAATAGCCAGAACAAGAATCCTGTAACTCAGGACAGAAAATGGTCCTCTTTTTTCCCTCGTTTACGAAAAGGGCAGTCAACATATTCGACGTTTTCACCAAGAAAAATAATCAAAATGAAGAATGACTTTGCACTAATAATCGACATTAGTGGTATTCAATCCTCTTTTAATAAAATTATGACCTCACTCTTTGACTCAGCAAAATATAATATCAGTGTGGCGTTACCAAAGGCAAGCATACTTATCTGGAGGTAACATTTATCGACGCAGAAAAACAAAAATACTACACCACAAAAGGTCTAACAATCCTAAGCCTAATATACTTTGGCTATATTCCTATGGACGAAAGAAAATTTTTCTTACCGATTAAATGCCGTAATGTACCATTAGGCAACAAATCAGAAATCTCAGACGCATTATTTGAAGCATTCAAGAGAGTTGGGCCTATCGCCTCTATTAAACCGCTGCTAATCGAGGGACACCATATATGATGGACCAGTGGATTATCACTTTCGAAACCACAGACGACTCGGAATTTGAAAAAAAGATTCCGAGATTCACCCATGTACGGGATAACAAAGTCACCACCGAATGGCGCACAGCAACCAAAGTGTGTTACTTCTGCGAGGGTGAAGGCCATATCAAGAAAGTGTGTAAGCAACTCCAAGACTCAATTGAGCTAAGAAATGCATATCGGGAATACAAAAAGAAAAAAGACTCGGAACTTAATGGTACCTGGAATACCGGAAATAGCCAGCATGAGGTGCAAACCCCGAACAAAGAAATACTCACAGAGGACAACAAACAGGCTTTGGTAGTACAACACGAAAAACAGGTTCAGGATACAGTTATCACCGATACCAAAACAGACATGATTGACGAGGTTGGGGAAGGGCCTACCCAAAGAGAAGGTCTGAATGCAAAGACTATGTATACGCAACGAGGTAAGCAAGGTGAAGCACCAGAAGAGACCACACAAGCAAAAACAAATAATGACACCGCAGAGAAAAATGGAATGGACCTCGAGGTTCCCATACAAATTTCAACATATGAGAGGCAGGAAACAACACATGTGAGAGATGAGCTATCAGTTTTAGGTTATGGAAACGCAGCAGGAAATAGCGATATGTCTACAAAAATAGGACAACAGGCCCCATCTTTAATCACTATTCCGAAAAACGAAAATGATGATGGTTTCACCACAGTCAGCTACAAAAAGAATCACGCGAAAAAGAATGGAAGTGAAAGAAAATTAGGAAACTCAAGGGTATCCCCATATGGTCAAGCTCGGGGAGGAGAAACCCCCACTGAGGGTAGTTAACCTTAAACCCCTTTTACTAATAAATGTCCCAATTTAATAAGGTTAAAATAGCAATGCTGAATGTAAAAGGGCTGAATGACAGGGACAAACGTAGTAATACATTAGTATTACTTAAATCATATCAAGAGACGAAAAGACTAGGAACTTTCTAAAGGTACAGTGGAGTTATGACTCTATTGAACAGAAAAGGCAGCTATCCTTGCAGGTTGTAAGGAAATAAAATTTAAAAATGTAAGAATCTCCCTAGAAGGAAGAATAATTTTGACAATATGTACATATAAGAAACAAACATACAGACTAACAAATGTGTATGCTCCTCCGAGGATGAATGAGTGAACAATGTTCCTGCAAAACTGGGTTCCACAAAAAGAGGATGGTATGATTAATATTATAGCTGGAGACTTTAATACAAACATTAACCCAGAGGTCAATAGAATTAGCCAAGCCAACTTACAAAGTGATCCTACAAGAAAACAATTATCGAAAAAGATGGCTGAGTTTATAAATGTAGCAGATACATTGGATATGACACCTTTTATTACGTTCTACCAAAACACTAGAGATAATAACTCTATGGCAACTTGCATAGACTACATTTTTGTAGATAAAAATAATGGACAACTAATCTCAGAAGTTGTGATGCGCTATGGGAACTCAGACCACCTCCTCTTGGAATGTAACTTACGAAACAAAAAAGGTCACAAGAAAGTAGGACAATGTAGATTCAAGGAAAGCTGCTTTAGGAACTCTTTACTCACAAAGGAGGTGCTAGAAGAGCTATGGGATAAAAGAGCAGTACTTGACTGGAACCTCTGTAAAATCATTATCCAGTCTATCATAAGAGCCTTTAGACATCCAAAATCACAGAAAAGTAGAATTGCGCAGCTAAATAAAAAGATTTTGGCACTGAGAGAACAGAGAGCGAGAATAGGTGCTAATAGACAGCTAGATACCCAGTTGGAAGAGTTAAAAGTACAAATAGGAGAGGAAACAGCGTTATTATCAAAGAAATAGCGGTTGCGATCCAAGGCAAAATGGATAGAAGAGGGGGAAAAGTCGACTAAATATTTTTTTACAAGATATAAGTGCAGGAGAACACAAGACAACGTAGACAAAATTAGGATTCCTGCAGGATCAAGTGCTGAAAAGAATGTTCTTAGATACATCCGTGATTACTACACCAAAATATATAAAAAGAAAGGAATAGATAAAGAGGCTGCTGAGAAAATAACAGCGTCGCTTCCCAAGATGACGGAGACTATGAATAAAAATTTAACTCAAGAGATCACGCAGGAGGAAGTCAAGACGGTCATACAAAATTTGCCAAGAGGCAAATCTCCAGGCACAGACAGGTTGACGTACGAGTTCTACAAAGCTACAGAAGAAGAGGTAACGTCAGTTCTAACAACATTATTTAACAATGTACTAAAAGAGGGAAAGATGCCTAGCTCTTGGCATAAAAGCTTAGTTACCCTTATTCCTAAGAAGTCCGAGGATTTGGAGCTAATAAACAATTGGAGACCAATCTCCCTGGTGAACAGCGACACAAAAATTTTCATGAAAATCATTGCAGATAGGCTGAATGGAATATGCGAACAAATTATACCATTTCATCAACAAGGCTTCGTAAGGAACAGACTAATTACAGATGTGGTCATGGACATTATTACCACATTGAGAGGGAAGCATGAACTATCAAGAACACTGGATGCTGTTTGTGGACCAAGCAAAAGCATTCGATAGAGTGGAACATGAGTATTTAGAGTTAGTCCTAAGAAAAATGGGGTTTGAGTCACAAATAATTAACGTGGTTCTGAACCTATTTAAACATGCACATAATTAAAGATGGCGAGTTTTCAGAGTCATTCAAGGTGGAGAGAGGAGTGAGGCAAGGGGACCCACTCTCAGCTCTGTTATATGTATTGGCCTTCAAGCGAATGCATCTATGTACCACCACCCAAAATAGAAATGATCGTCATTGTTGTTATTTTTTGATTAATGTTAATAAGAAATCTATACCAAAATTTTGCAAGGAATTTTTTTTGTTATAATGCAAAAAATAGTTGCATATGCAAGATTTCAAGATAAAGACGATTTTTTGAATAAACGAATGTTTTTTTAATTTTAACATTACACACTGATCATTCGTGTAGCATCTACATATCTGGTGCTGATTGCCTAGGAACCGGTTTTCAAACTGGTTTGGGGGCACGCGCCTTTGAGCCTTTGCTAGAACTTATAGAAACAAACATCCGGGGTATACCGGTTGGACAACAATACTTTAAACTGGTGGCATATGTGAACAACCTATTGATAGGGTTGGGGTCCAGGTCAGACTGAGAAAAGGTAGAGCAGTTGTTTAAGCTCTATGAAATGGTTTCCAATACAAAAATAAAAAGGGAAAAGACAAAGCTCGGCCCACTCACCACAAATGCAAGAAGAGTTGCAGTAGGGAATGGGTTACAATACAAAAAAGTCGGTGAACAAGAAACAATAAAGATCTTAGGATATGACCTGCATATAAATGGTACATCAAAGAAGGAGTTATGGCCACAGGCAATTAAAAAAATGAAGACATCGATAGAAAAGTTCGAAAAAAGAAACCTTTTGTATAGAGGAAAGATTTTGGTGGCAAAGACCTTAATTTTGTCCAAAATATGATATGTGGCATACCTGCATCCCCAAAAAAAAAAAGCAAATAGCAGAGATTAATGGACTAATCTCCTGGTGGATTAAAGGCAAGTCTAAAATGTTACCAATATTTGCAACCTTCCAGAAACCTATTGAGGAATTTGGGCTAAAAGCACCGATTGTTAAGGACATGTTGGAAGCAAGAATGATAATGGTGTGGCTGGGGCTTATTACAAAACAATCTTTCTGGGCAAGAGCGGAAAGAGAAAGAATTAATAAAGCTTTGAAGAACAAAAGAAGTGCAGATGCCCACCAAGAGCTGAAAATAAACGGGATAAAATCGAGTGGTTGGCCTAGTGAGTGGAAGCCGTACCTACTAGCATGGCAGCGCGCAAAAGGCACGTTAAGGTCAAACGAAAACTGGCCCTGGCAGTTACATGAGATAAGATTGGGGATGACAAATGGTACAGAAGTCACTATATAGAAACGGAAAGATCCAGGCTCGGGTAGAGGAACCTACCGATGCCTTGAAACTGCATGCCTGGCTAATACAGAAAAAGACTCCCAACAAAAAAATGGACATTCTGTGGCGCCTGTATTATAGATCCTTACCTCTGGGAATACTTGGACTTGGAACTAGAGGACTGTCCATGGTGCATAGGAGAAGCACAAACAATTGAGCATTTTACGTTCGAATGTAGGATGGCTAGAGAAATATGAGGGATTGTATATGGCTTAATGGATACAACAATAATAGAAACCCCAGTGAATATGGAAGAAATTTTTACAGCAAAAAATATCCGAATAGAAGGGCAGAAAAAAGCGGCATTGTGGCTTCACGTGAATGCAGTTTACAAAATTTAGTGTATATACACTACTAAAAGATGGGGGAGGATAATGAATTAAGAAATGTAGGAATAGAAGGGATGCGAGCTCGAGTGAAAGCTCGCCTAAAATACGAAAGACGTGTGTTAAGGGACACGCTTAAAAATAGTTCGGAGAAACAAAAAAAGTGGTATAAAGTTATTAAGGAGTCTGATATGTAATTAGTGTAAAAAGTTTGGGTCATAAATGCGCATAAAAAAAAAAAAAAAAAAGCAAAGAAGACCAGAAAGTGAAATAGCTAAACTAAATAGAAGATTGAAAGTGCTGAGAACACAGCATGCAAGAGCAGAAAGGAGGGATCATTTACAAATCCAGATAGGGAGCTTGAAGATAGGATAAGATCTGAAGTATCAAGATTAGCAAAAAAGTGGAAAGTAAAAGCGAAAGCCAGATGGGCAGAAAAGGGAAAAAAGTCAACGAAATACTTTTTTGCGCGATTTAAAGCCAGACAAAGTAAAGCAAGCCAAAAGATGATAAAAGTACCGGAAGCTAAGAGTTCAATGGGTATGGATACCCTACAATATATAAGAAGCTTCTATGAGAAATTATATAAGAGCGAAAAGGTAGACCATAAAGCGATGGAAGAAATAGTAGGAAATCCACCAGAGGTTACTGCTGAAATGAATGGAACCCTGTTGAGAAAGATCACTAAAGAAGAAATAGAACAAGTCATTAAGGTACTGCCGGACAATAAATCACCCGGGACCGATGGGTTGACCTATGAATTTTATAAAGGTATAATAGATATAGTGACCCCAGTGTTAGAAAAGGTGTTTAACAGGCTATTGAAAGAGAGCAAGATGCCATGGTCCTGGCATAAAAGCCTAATTGATATGGCAGAACGCTTTAATACAATATGCAGTGAGCTAATACCGAAATATCAACAGGGGTTTATCAAGAACAGATCAATCTCTGACATGGCGCTCGACATTATTATGACTAGGGTCCGTATTGGGCTGGCTAAACCTGCGGGTTTTTGGATCGGGCCAGGTTTGTGCATGGGTCGGGCTGGGTTCAGATTGGGTTTAGCAGCCCAATACTAAAATAAAACTTTTTCGGTATATAAAAACTTTAATTACAAGTTTAAACTAGTATAAATATAGTTAAACTTTTATATTTATTTATTTTTTATACTTACNTTGTTCATTAAAAACGGTTCGGGATCTTCCAAATGTTGCAATGGTACCGCTGTCTACGGAACTTCTATTAATGATTACGTTGAGTTTAAATACAAAGTGTTTAGGTTTGGCAAACTCCCATCATATCGACAAGCGCATGACTTGTTTCGGTATATAAAAACTTTAATTACAAGTTTAAACTAGTATAAATATAGTTAAACTTTTATATTTATTTATTTTTTATACTTACCATTATAATCAAATCTGCACTTACTAATATATAAATTAAAGAATTTTTTTAGCACGTCAAAAATGCTTAAAAATTTTTTCTTTCAATTTTCTATTTAATCTTTATTATAGCATTAGAGATCTATTTTTTTTTTTTTGACGGGAAAATAAAGTTTGTGATTTCGAATATTTTTAAAAAAAGTAATATATTGCATTAAAGTACCGGTAACCAGTGTTGTACATGGGACAGTTGGGACATACGTTGGGACATTTTGGGACATTCTGGGACAATTTTATAAATTGAAATTACTTAAAATTTTATTAAGATAATCTAATTAAATTTTTTTAAAAATGTGTTTAGCACCTAAAAAAATATATAATTATATATTTTTTTTAAATTAATTTATTAATTATTAAGGCTTGGGACATAGTTGGGACACTTGGGACGCTGGGACGTTGGGACGTTGGGACATGGCAAAAAAAGGCTGGGACAGTAAAAATGTACAACACTGCCGGTAACTATATATTATAGTCTACACAATTGCTCGCTGATTGCTCACATAGAAACGAGTATGAATCCTGTTAGTGAAAGTGAAAATATTGAAGTGGTCTCAAATGAAAATACTAAAGTAGTCTCCAAAGTAGTTTCTGCTACTAAAAAGCGTAAGGTTGGCAGAAAACCATCATGGGTTTTTCAGGAAGGACATTTCACCAAGGATAACTTGCCACATAAGAGTAAAAAAAATTTATATTATACATTTTATTTACAATCATTTATTAAAATATTTATAATTACTAGCGGACCATGCTCAATGCACGTATTGTAAGACTAAATTGAAACACAGTAATAAAATAGGAACAAGTTCTTTGATCTAGCATCTAAAACATACCAAATGTAATAAGTATATTAAAGATGTATCTCAACAAGAACTGCAATTTTCTTCTTCAAAAGGTGTTACTACTTACAAATTTTTTAAGAACAAAGTCGGAAAGATTTAGCCGATATGATCGTCATGCATAGTTATTCTTTTTGCATGGTTGAGCATAAGGGGTTTATAAAATTTATCAAAAATTTGCAACCCTAGTTTAAAGTAATGTGTAAAAAAACGACTCGCAAAGATTGTAAAGATCATGTTGCAAATCTCAAGGCGCAAGCTTATATGGTGATACAGGAAGCACCTGGACGTTTAAGTTTTACTACCGATTCATGGACTTCGAATCAAAATCTTGGCTACATGGCTGTAACAGGTATATATTATAAATATTTATATTTATTTATTTGTTTCTATATAGTCGCTTAATTGTTATGCTTTTTTAGACCATTTTATCGATAAAGATTGGAACCTCCGAAAAATACTCTTAGCATTTAAATTAGTTCCTTCACCACACACAGGGGCTGTTATCAGTGATATGTTTTTTAAGTGTCTCGAGGATTGGGATATCATATCTAAAGCAAGTACAGTATTTAGTAATTTTGCTAATTTCTTTATAGGCATATGTGTGTTAACACTTGAACAGATGTTAGCAGTTACCTTAGATAACGCAACCAGCAACAATGCTGCTATAACCTGTATAAAGTGCAAGTTAGATGAACAAAACGTGCTCATCGCAAATGGAATCCTGTTATATCAATGTTGTTGCGCCCACATACTGAACCTTATAGTTACCAGTAGACTTAAAATGGTTAAAGACGTTGTAGATAAGATAAGTAAAATATTTTTAAGATTTTTAGCCGAATTCCAAATATATCACGGTCAGCTCTCTCTAAACTGGTCCAGTTCTTGTTATATTAAATTAACTAATAGTATGTACAGTATGGATACAGCAACATGTGACTTATGGACACAACAATGACTAGCATTACTAATAATAACTTTTAACTCGGGCCACTGTTGTGTCCATAAGTCATGTGTATGTTGTGTCCCCTTATAACAAACTTCAAATTAGAATTTTATTCTAAAAAATTTTTGGAATAAAAATTGTGCATTATAACCAAAATACCACATGCCAGCCTGGAGTCAAACATGTAAGATAGGCAAGAGGAAATAAAAATATTGATGATTATATTAAGGTTTTTTAACTTAAAGCTACGGTGCAGGATACTTAAAGACTACATTTTAAATTTTGTCCCATTTTTAAAAAATTTCATAGTAAAATTTGATGTCTTTATGAATTCTTGCATTTTGATTGGCTAAAAATTAATTATTAAAAATATTTTAAAATTAATTAATTTTAAAATTAATTTTAAATTAGCCAATAGCAGCAAGCTAAACATGTGACTTGTCCCAAATTTTTACGTATCATATAAAAATACTATACTTTTAAACACATTAATTGAAAAAGTATACAATGCTTTTTCCTCAGCAAACATAGCCAAGACACTCATGCAGAATTTCGTCTCAATAGTATGGAATGGTTTTTACGAATCTATATGGAAAGAACGGTGTTAGCTTATTGGGCTTTGGGAAAAAGAAGAAGGCATCACTATTAAGGAGAAAAGAAGGAAGGCCAAGAAAAAACACACATCTATAGGAAAAGTTAAAAGTGCTGGAAAAGGAAAGACAAGTGTCACAACACCAACGCAAGTTCAAGCGAAGTGTTTTTAGAAAAGAGTGCATTGGTACTCAATGATAGTAAAAAGGGTATTGAAGAAAAGAGCCATACCGCTGACAGTTTGTGGCAAGTAGCGGTTAAAAGTTATATCCAAAGTGGTGAAATTCCATTTTGGGCCGGGTCTTAGACGGATTTGACAAGACTCTCCGATTTATCCGTAAATTGGTGCGTCAACTCGCAATTAGGTACTACAAGGCAACCGGTTGATGTCAGGCGTAATTTTCTACTTTTGTAGCTTTTGTATATAGAAATAGTTTACTTTTTCTGTACAAATAACACATTATCAGGCTCTGCCGAGATTTGTCTAAGAATAAAAAAAA
>QKWP01000258.1:221084-236711 GCA_003550325.1 Gigaspora rosea
GCACGTTTTATAATAGTAAAATTTTAATATAGTATATATTTAAAAAATTATACTTCTATATATCATAAAGTTTCCCCCAGTTGGCTCAAATTTCTTCAAGTTACACAAAATCATTAATTTTGATTGGTCGATATCATATGATCATCATATGTAAACAACTTTCGATATCTAAAGTTTAAATCTTTATAACTTGATGAATATTCAACCAATTTTAATAATTTTACTATTTTTAGAATCACAAAAACCTGCTCTATAATTTTATTTAATAGATTAAATGACTTATTTAAAAAATTTTTTACTAAACTTTAAAAAGAAAAAATCGATACCACAAAAATCATATGATAAATGATCTACATACCCCTTACCCTTAAGCGTCCCACACTATACAAACTATGAAGATGTAACCGAGTGGACTCATTTTAATAGATTAGATAATGTCGCTAATTATTTATATAATGAAGGCTTGCAATTTTGAATTTTCTGCTCAGCATTCAGCGGTTGTCTTAAACAACATTGGATGGTTCTCCTCTCGCTAATAGCAGCTCTAATCATTTGAATAAGCAATAAAAACATTCACATTATGCATATTGAATTTGTACTGCTTCTTTAAAAGCAATTGCTTTTGCTTCAAAAGAATCGAATTGGCTAAGAATATAGGCATTGGTTTTCTTTTATAATTTTTTTTGATTAAAAAACTTTGTTTTTTTTTCTTTTGAAAAACGACGCCGTTATAGAAAAACAATATTCACAAATATTAAAAAAGTAGCAAAAACATCTAAGAATTGTAGTAAATAGAAATAGCACTAATATTGTTCTAGATTTTGCTATGAATTTGCTGTGAATATTTCAACTTTGCTAAAGTAATAATTTTATTGTAATATACATTATTGAACTATCGGCCTGCTAAGAATTAAAAAAAAAAAAGAAAGATGTTTGATTAGTAGTTAAAATCTGCTGGATAGAAGCATTGATTTAGGAATTTTAAAAATATAATGTAGATATAGCAAAGGATAAAAAGGCATCCGATTAGTATTTAAAGTCGACCTTCTACTCTGCTAAATATAAGTAAATTAAATTTTAGTAACCAATATAGTTATTTGAATAACACTTTAACTTTTAATTCATTATAACCAGGGTATATGGGCTTGGTTAAAGAGAGCTGATTTACTTACTTTTAGTTGGTGTTATAGATCCAAGATTCTGTGAAGTGGATTTACAGCTCAGGATGTCGACAACAAAACTTTGAAGATAATGTTGTTGGATTTCGTAATGAACTTGTTTCAAGCCTGCGACCAACTCTCGACATGGTCATCCGCTAAAATTCGATATTCATAATAGATGTATATTCGAACGTCTTGCATTTAGAGATGCTAGTTTTGAACTAATTGCACCTCTGGATGATGATTGGGAAAAGGCAGAGTGTCTTTGCAATTTTCTAAAACCTTTTTATGAAAGTAATTAAATTAGCTCAAGTACTTTAATATGAGCACAAATTAAATAATACTACATTTTAATTAGTCACCAATACTATATCAGGAAGCACCTACTCCACAGCAAATATTTTTCTTCCTAAATTGTTGAGAATTAGAGTACACCTTGAGCGAAACGCTGCTAATACTGATCCCTTTCTTTTTCAAATGGTAAACCCAATGTAAAACAAATTTAATAAGTACTAGGCAAATATAGCAGAAATGCATTGCATTGCCTCGATACTAGATTCCCGTTACAAGATGGCGTTTTTAACCCATATGGGGTCTTTGCCTTGAAAATAGGGTTCCGAGGTCCCCCAAACCAAAATTGAGATTTTTGTTAAGCCTTAATTTATGAAGCACAAAGTTCATTTCGTGCAAGTTTTATAACCGATTAACTTAATATTAAAATGAGTTATGGAAGTCCGGAAATTTGACGTTGAATATAATGAAAATGATCGACATAGCAGATAAATATTTTACCATCAATTTTATCCAATAACAAAAAAGATTTGTAAAGATCATTTCTAAAATTAGCAGAAAATCAAGTTTGGGTTGTTTTGGTTACACAATCTTTATTTACGATTTACTAAAAAAAAATTTATAGTGCTGTAGGGTCATTTTCAAGGCAAAGACCCCATATGTATGATTATAAGATGAACCTGTTATGTATTGAAGCTGAAGAAAAGTTAGCTTTAATTAAATCAAAGTAATATTGTTTCAATTATTTTTACTATATTATATTTTATAGAATTTTAATAGTGAGTTATCCAGATGGTGGGGTAATACTAAAAAAAAGGGCATCGCGGCTGTGCCTTGATACCTTTTTTTTACCCCACCATCTTGTTCTATTGTATTTAATAAAATAAATTAAAAATAATTTATTATTTTAATAAATTGATAAATGCTTCAAACAAGTTATCTCTATATTTACGCCGCTATATGAATTCCTGCATGTGTTTTTCTATCAGATTTTCGTTACAGTCTCTGCTTGAAATATTTTTCTTGACACCGTTCCACAAACCTTCAATGTTGTTTGTGTGAACTCCAGTGCCTTGTTGAATTCTGTTTTTTGAATGATTCACTCTTCTATGAATCATGTTTAATTGATCTAGATGGCTATATCCCTTCCAATGATCCGTGTGAATTATTGATCTTGGTCTTACATGATGTTTCTCAAAGTTGTTGCTTCTCGATCTTTTGTTATAACAAAAAAACATTTTCTTTCTTTGGTACGTTCTACACCACCAACTATCCAGAAATACTCATTCTTTTTAAACTTCGATTCATCAATCTCACATATAACGTTCTTTCCACCGATGAAAAATCTTCACTTATTAATTTAGAAATTGCTAAATCTCGAAACATATTTGTAAATTTGATGATAGTAACTGAAGAAAAAGTTGTCATCATGTCTATCGACATGTAGTTCAGCTTACATAACCACAAATAGCTGATTAACATGACGCCACTACATTTTAGATTGCAATTTTCGAATACGGTGTTTTTAAAAATGGGTATGGTTTTCAGGCATTCCTTACATCTGTAAAATTTTTTGTATCTGACTGTTTCGTGATTGCACAATCTGCAGTAACTCTTATTTTTCAAAACGTTTTTTTTGAACAGAAATTCGATGCATTTGTCTTCATTGAACCAGATTTCTTGCAAGGCTTTCAGGCTCATCATCTTTTTTATTTATTTTTTTTTTTATTTTAAGTTTTGAAGTTATATTTATATAAAAATTTTCAATTTTTTGCTTTTTTGATTCAAAAAATTCAAGCTGATTGTTTTTTCGTTTCATCTTTGCCTGAATAAAAATTAAGATTTATAATTAGGTTGTTGTTCGATTTTACTACTGTTCTTACATCGATACGGGATACCCGCATTGTTGATGCAGCTCGACCCGGTCTCATCCCGAATCGATGTAACGAACGCTCGTAGCAATCTCTCAACAACAAACCTTGCACTGATATAAAACTGATTATCACTCCCTCCCTCCTTTTTCATATGGGTAACTTTGTTATGATGTGTCAAATGCCAATAGCTTATGAATTTGGTAATAGCTAAAGCTATTACCAAATTAAATGCTGATTGTTTTTGACACATCTCACAAAGTTGATAACCAATTAAATAAATTAAAAAAAATAAAGCATAAAATTCTTTAACTAAATTTTTTATTTGATTTATTACAAGATTCTAAATACAAGCCTTAAATTTCAAGTAAAATATACTGGTTTGGCCATTTTTGACCATAATAATAATAAAACCACCCAAATAAAAACAAATTCGCAAATAAATATTCATATATTCGTAATATTGAATAGTTTGTGATTAAATTGTATGCAATATTAAGTAACAAAAGAATAATTTTATAAATTTTTTTGAAATAATAGTTCTTTTTGATTATTGTACAATATATTCTTACAAAATTAATTATGTTCTGAAGTATAATATAATTTGTTTCAAAATCAGTAAAAGCACCCAAAAAAATGATATCATCTACCCAATTCTCAAACTCCGCATAATTTCTATTCTTATAAAGTTGAGCTTATTAAGAGATTTAGCAGTTACAAGTTCTAATGCATTATTTAATTTTGTTAATTCTGTAATCTGATTGGTCAATTCATCATTAGTATTTCGTGATTCAATAATTCTGATTACGTAATTGATGTATTAATTCTTGGTTTTGATTCGTCAAGCCATCATTTGAATTTTCTAAATTCAGTATTTTATTTTGTAAATAGTTGTTAGTACAAATCAATTTCTCATTATCCGAAAGAAGTGCTAAATTTCGCTGCAATTGATCTTCCATGTATAAATTAATTTATTTTAAGTTTATAATTCAATAGATATATATATATTTATTTGTTTAATAATAATATAATTATTTAAAAATAAAGAAGAAAAATAAATAAAGTTACTATTTTTTAATCAAACGTTTAAAATTTAAATACAAAGAACTGTTCTTATTTAATTTGTTATTAGAATCAGAACCGATAGCGATTTTTGATTTTTTTACTAATCTTGAATCTTCACCAATATCCAAAACGTGATTTTTACACAAATTATTTGCATCAACCAAAAATTTTGGTTCAAGATTTCTTTTGCCATTCATATTAATTTCTTGATAATTCGCTTGAATTTTTTTCTGTTCATCGTCAATATTATCTTGAGGTTCAATTACTTCTTTAGATTTGCCTTTTTTTTTTGTTCGTGTATAAGCTGAATCATCTGAATGTAATTCAGATTCAGGTTCTGAAATATCATTAGAATCTTCAGAGTATTGATAATTAATTTGTTGTTGAGTTGAGGATTCGATTTGTGGGTCTGAATCATATTCGGTTTCAATCCCAATATCACTTTTAACAGTCGTATAATATTGGTTAGAAATTTGATTTGATTCTGTTATTGAACCATGAATTAATTTAAATTTTTTTACATTATTTTTTGTAGAAAATATTAATTTTCTTTTTCCAGGTACAGATTTTGGAATATTGGTTATTACTCGATCTGTAATATCATCAATATTTATAATTGTTGAATATTTATTTATTCATTATTCCAAAAATGTCTCCAATAATAATATCCAGTATTTTCATTTTGCTGAATTTCACCATCAATACCCAAATCTGTTGTTACTAATTTAACTTGTTCTAATGTTGTGCCTTTATTAAATTCAATATCAAAAATTCGATTATTAAAATCCTGTTTATTTCTTTTTTCAAAAATACGTATGACGTTACCTTTCCCAACACATGAATCAATTGGTTCACCTTCAAATTTGATAATAAAACGATCTCGTCTTTTAAAAGCTTCTATATCAATTGAAGAATTATATCCACGAAGTTTTGTATAAAGATTATCAATTGGACTATTAGCAGTTATACAGATATACATTGCAACAATATGTGTTTTTGAATATTTTACATCTATTTTGCAATGCTTTCAATCTGTTAATCTTAGCAAATTTGTCCAACTTAAATTATTTCCATAAAAATCATCTAGTAGAATCATGATATCATTATTGTAATTAAAACTTTCATTATTATATTCTTCAAATTGTTTAATATCATCTTTTTCATATATTCCAGGCAATAAATCAGTGCAAAAATCACTTTTTCCTGTTTCTTTATTACCATATATGTATATAATACAAGGTTCCTAGTATCGTGAAATATCTTTTAAAGGATTCATATCTTCAGTTTTAAAAGCTTCAGCAAGAATCTTCATTCCTTGGGCTGAATGAGACCATTTTTTACATCTTGAAGCAAATTTTATAACTTCATTCAAATTTTTTCCTTGTCCTTGTTTAAGTTCGTCAATAGCTTTATCATAAGCATCATTATTATCAACTTGTCTAAACTTAATTGTTTCGAATTTATTTGTTTTAAGTTCATTTTCTTTTGGCTCTTTTTCAAATTTACTTTCATCATACGAAAAATCAAAAGAACCTGCAACTTTTGGATCTTCACTTATACGTGCAAATGTTCTTATGCATTTCTTATTACAGCGATTAAAGATCTCTGAAATCACATTTGCATTTTTGGTCTTTTTTAGGATTAGGATTATGTTCTGGATTATCACAGCGATTATAATCTTTTCCCGTATATGCTAAACATTCTTCATCAGTACCATTTGCAAATTCTATATGAAGATTGGCTTCAAAATATCTCTTGATTCCAGAACCTTTCTTTGTTAAAGAATCATAGTGACCAAATAATAGTTGTTTTCCATGATGTAATCTGACAAAGCCTGCGCATGATATTTTCCAGGTTCTGATGATTTTTTATTATCTTCAAATTGAAACCGTAATTGTAGAAAGGGTCATGATTTTGTATTAAAAATTTGTGTTATATATTCACGAATTGTATCAAGTCGTTCATATAATTTAAAATTGAATTTTCGAAACTTTGATTTTGAAGTTATTGGCATTTTCAATTTACATAATTTACATTTTACTAGGTATATTAATACTTAGTAGAGTTTATTAATTTTAAAAAAATATTAAAAAAAACTGTCAGACCAAAAATCATATTTTATGCAAAATTTTATTAACAAAATCGTATTTGTATACATAATAAAAATTGTAGAACAGACAAAAATAATACTAGTTTCATAAGACGATTTTTGTTGTTATATTAGTAAAATAGTTCTCTATAGCCAAAAAAACATTTCAAAAAGTACGAAAAAATGATCTACAAAAACAATACAAATGTTTTCTTAACATTTTTCAACGAGTTTTTGACCAATTAGCATGAAAATTGAGATTCAAAAGCTCTGGGTTATGCTGATTTTGTTTACTTAGATGCATTTTTGCGGGTCTCTTAACGTAATTTTTTGTAAATCGTCGCTATATGCAAATATTCTATGAAAATGCATAAAAAAAGTTCGATGTTTAAAAATTTTCAAGTATTTTCTTTAGAAAAATAACTTTTTCTAATGAAATATTTGAATACAGTTCAATAAACTTTTGTATTCGGGTTGAGAAAATTTCTGAGGTATGCTAAGGGAAGAACTCGTCTATTTATACTTTTTTAAAATTTTATAAACCAATTAAAAATTGTAATTTTTGACTCACTTAATTCGGGCCAGGTAGCTTAAATGACTCAAAATTTTAGGCCAGGTGAGTTTGCAACTCAACAGATCGGCCAGGATTATGTATAATTCTGGCCAGTAAGTCGTAAGTCGCCAATATCCTAGTTTTTTTATAAAAATTATTTCATTTGACATTTTGATCGTCATGAGGTGGGTCAGATCATTTGACGAGAGGAGAGTCATTTCATTTGACAATTTGAAATGCAATTATTTTTACTATATTATATTTTATAAAATTTTAATAGTGAGTTATCCAGATGGTGGGGTAATACTAAAAAAAAGTGTATTGTTTTTTTTTGAGTCTACTCTAGTGATGCGGTAGATTCATCCCAATAAAGTTCCAATAGATTTTTTGATATGAAATGTTATGGTATGGCATAACTTTTTATTAAAATTTGCCATATCCAAAAATTTATTGAAGTGATTCTATTGCATCACTGGTGTGATCAAAAATTTTGGCAAATATTAACTGCCTTTGATAATATCATATGATTTCGTGGACATGTCCACGAAATCACATGATAATTTAAATATATGTCAAGTGTTAACTTTCATTGATTATTTACTATTATAGAGTTATGACTATTTTTAATTCAACTTATAGGCAGTATGCAGATGCAGCTGATGATACTGTAGCGTTAAATAATTCTTCAAATATTCAGGATAAAGAAATGCGAGACTTTTATACCTTTCTTGACGATGAAGCCAATGCTAAAAAAAATCTAAACAAACTTGAGCAATATCTTGCTGGTCCGCTTTTTCCTCGTCCTCGTTCAGGGATATTTGATGTTTTAGCTTGGTGAAAAACAAATGCACCAAAATATCCCACTGTGTCTTTAATGGCACAAGATATCCTTGCGATTCCGTTGACATTCATAGCATCTGAAGCTGTAAGCAGACTTTAAAGTTCAATTTGTTATTATATTTTCAATAACAAACTAACCTAAATTTTACATTCAGGTATTTAGTACAGCTGGAAGAATTATTAACGAATATCAGTCAAATCTCACTTTAGAATCAGCTGAAATGTTAATATGCAGTCAAGATTGGTCAAATGGTGTAGATGAATGGGGCAGGAATTAAACCTGTAATTGTTTTTCGTTATGAATTTCTCATACTTCACCTAAACTGTTAATTTTTTTCTAATAATTAGAATATAATCCTAAATCCTTGGCTTTTACTTTTTTCATCCATCAACTTTTCTATTTCCTGGAAAGCCACTTCCTTACTTGATTCAGTTCGGAATTATTTCATTTTTTTTCTTGCTTTCTTTCTTAATTCCAAGAACTTTTTTAGCTTGATAGTCTTTTTGGCATTTTTTGCCATTTATATATTTTTCTTTACCAGCTTTTTTTCGCCATTTTTTTTGCTTCACACGATATTCCTCTTATTTTTTGATATGAATCTATTTGCTTATATAGTCAAATAAACAGTATAATTGGCTAATATCAAAGTTTCAAGTGGGGGATTAGTAATATATCTGCTCAATTCGGAATCCGGCTTTCCTGAAGAATCAGGCAACCCGGCTTTGGAATTCTTAAACAGGGTACTCAGTTTAAAAGCTATTATTTTCTTCTTGTATTTATTTAATCTGCCGGGGGTATCGAATAACTAATAACCTTTTTCTGCCAAAAAAAAATTCATCTAATGCCGTAATCAATAGTTTAGTTTTTGATAATTGATAAATAATTGGTAATCATCAAAACAATGATATTTCTAAAACCTTTTAAATTTTTCTTTAAATGCTTACTATTTCGCTCGGGATTGCTGACTAAATGCTATAATTAAACCAATATACTAACCTAACTCTACCCTTACTAATTCTCAAACTGGGTATCCTGTTCAAGAATTTCCAAAGTCAGTAAATTTGACATCGCGGGTCAGAATCGAGCTGACCCGGCCCAATAATTTATGTTATATAAATTTCAAATCTAATTTAGCTCTGTATATTATTAAATGATGAGATATGTTGTACTCAGAATTCAGCTGCCCTGATTCAGAGAATCGGGTTAATCGGATTTGGGCTTAAATTTTCAAACCCATAAAAAACCCATAATAAATTTGGGCAAGTTTGGGCCAGGCTTACAAAATAATCAGGCCCGGACTGATAAGGGGAGTAACAAAAATCAGGTGATTTTTTAGGGGGGGAGGGGGGTAAAAAAAGTTGAAATTATATAAGAACCTGACTATTTATATATTGAGGAAGAGGGAGGGGGGTAGGCCTCTGATAAAAAATAATCAGGTGATTAATGACACTGCCCTAACTTTTTATCGGACCGAACTTGAACTTTGGGCTTGTAAAATATTTTCGGATTTGGGTTTGGGCTTGGAGATACCCAACCCGACCCGGTCCATTACGGACCCTAATTATGACAATCAGAAAACATAGAGAACAAATGGATCTATATTGGATGCTATTGGTCAGTCAGGCCAAAGCATTCGATAGGGTGAGCTACGAGTTTTTGGAGTACACTCTAGATAAAATGAAATTTGAACGAAAAGCAATAACAATAATAATGAATCTATTCAAACAACAAGA
This sequence comes from Gigaspora rosea, assembly GCA_003550325.1. Classification (NCBI taxonomy): domain Eukaryota; kingdom Fungi; phylum Glomeromycota; class Glomeromycetes; order Diversisporales; family Gigasporaceae; genus Gigaspora; species Gigaspora rosea. The sequence continues at coordinate 230,688 of QKWP01000258.1, forward strand.
AGCACACATCGTTGGTGAAAATGAGTTATCGAGTCCATTTAGAGTGGAAAGGTATCCCTTAATTTGTTATACAGGCATATTTGCTTGCGAAAATTTTAAAATTTTAAATTTTTTAAATAAAACCTTAAATATTAATTTTAGCTATATACTTTCTAAGTAAAAAATATAATATTAGTTCTGTTTTATCAACTTTATTATAAAATTTTTTTAAAATTATTAAAAAACTTTGGTGTAATAAAAGTTTAAAGTTTTTGTTTTGGAACTTTTACTATAGAATTTTTTCTTTAGGTTTTCTCAAATTTTATATGTTCCCGTCTATAAAAAAAATTTTCACTTCTAATACAAGTCTTAATTTTTACAAGTAAATCATTTAAAGTCAAATAATGAAAGTTGTCATCCTTTATATAAACTACAATATTGTATTAAAAACTATATTTTTAAAACCAATATTTAAAGAATTCGCCAAGATATTGTAAAATATTTTTTTGGTTAAAAAATTTCTTTAAAATTTAATATTTTCAGCTTATAAGCAACATAAACTTTTGGTCTTATAATATAAGTTTAAATAATTCAAAAATATAATCCTTGTTCTTAAATATTATAATACCAAATTTTATTTAAATATCTTAAATGATTAAAAAACTAGATCAGAGGTATATTTATAGTAATTATATAGACAAATTTGCCTGCGAACTTCTACAAAGTAAGGGATAAGACAGAGTGATCCCCTATTCCTTCTTTTATACATCTTAGCATTTGAACCACTGCTAAGACCTTCAAATTGGCGGCGTATGCCAATGATCTCTCGATTGGCTTGGGTTCGGCCTCAGATTGGAATAATATGTCATACCTCTTTGAGTGTATGAAAAGGCTTCGAATGCTAAAATAAACAAAAACAAGATGAAGCTAGTGCCGCTGACCCCTATAGTGGAAAGAGTGATCTTGGAAAGGGAGAAACAATATAATAAAGTAATGGAACAAGATACAATTAATATACTAGGGTACAAAATACAAAGAGATGGCTCACCTAAAAAGGGCCTATGGGAACAAGTAATAAAAACTTAAAGAAGACAATAGATCAATATAAAATTTGGGATCTGTCCTTTAGGGGAAGATTTTGATAGCCAATTTCTTAATTTTATCAAAGGTATGATATGCAGCATACATTTTAACACCGAACAGAAAACAGGTAGCAGAGCTCAATGATATGATATCAACCTGAATAAAGAACAAATACAAATTGCTTCCAAAATACGCCAAATTTCAAGAGGACTATAGCAAGGACAGTTTGCAAACCCTGATATAAAAAACCTAATGGATGCGAGATTAGTGATAATGTAGAAAAAGCTCTGTACAAAGTGCGCTTTGTGGGCAAGATATGAAAGGGAAAGAGTTAGCGACAGAAACAGGGAAAAAAGGGATATAGAAGTAGTTTGGGCCTTATGTAAAGCAAATATAACTATTAAGGCGTGGCCAGCTGAATGGAGGGCCTACCTAAGAGCCTGGAAAAGAATAAAAGACAGTTTCCACTCCACAGGAAACTGGCCTTGAGACCTGGAAGACCTCAGAATAGAGGAACTAAAAGGAAACCAAATCACAGTAAAAAAGACAGTTGAAGCCTTGAACAAGGGGTTATCCAATAATACCTGTTCTGACAGATGAAGACAAGACAATGTGGATCTTTACTAAAGAGGTACAATTCAAAAAATTGGATGTATACTGGAAACTATATCACAGGGCCTTACCATTGGAGTACAGACCAAAGCACGTGGACCGCCAGGACGATAGAAGCTGCCCCTGGTGTCTGGAGGAAGAACAGACCATAAAACATTCCTAATAAATTGCCCTAGTAGCGAAATAGTATAGAAGGAAGCATTAAGGTTCATAGAACTATCTAACGAAACCAGACACCCTTCAACGAAGCAAGAGGTTTTCTCATTAAATCACCAGCCCAATAGTTGCATATACAAACATGTTATGAAATTTGGTGTATCTATACCAGGGCAAAATGGGGAAAGCTGGCTCACAAATTCAGAAATAACACAAAGGGTAAAAGCGAGGCTGAAGGCAGAAATTAAACAGTTACGAATTAATTTGTTATAAAAACAAAAAAAGGTTAGGGATAGATATAGATTCCTTATTTGTAATTAGATAACAAAGAAATTTAATAAATAAAGATTGCCAAACGCAACCCCAAGGTAGTGATTGTACCCGGGTAGGGTATTACCCAGGTTATCCGCAGATAGTTGGATATCTGGGTTGTGAACTTAGCTACCCGGATAAACCTACCCGGATAATACCTAATAAAATACCCGGATAATACCCGGAAAGTACCTGCACAATAGGAATTTAAAAAAATTTTTTTTTTGGAAAATTAGGTCGGCGGGTTATGCAAAATGAAAATTAGATATTTATTTTTTCTTTTTTTTTTGTTTTTTTTTTTGCCGGCCTAATGAAATAATAATCACTGATTATCAAAGACGAAAGCGAGAAAATTTGGTTATCTCTAAATGAATTAGGGCGCTAATATCATATGACCTTAATATGTCACGATAATAACCAGATTATAATTTGTGGCTTTGCTACTATATACTCATATTTATTTCACATATCAGATATTAATAGTAGGGTTCCGCAATTTGATTTGATCTTCAAATATTTGAATCAAATATTTGATTAAATTCAAATTCAAATTTGACTATATTTGATTTGATCAAATTCAAATATGGTCAAATTTGATTTGATTTGACAAATATTTGATTTGATTTGAAAATTACTATTAAAAATTCAAATTCAAATCAAATTCAAATTCAAATATTTGAATCAAATCAAATTCAAATCAGGATCAATTTGATTTGATCAAATTCAAATTGATCCAATATTTGATTTGATTTGAATTTGAAGAACCCTAATTAATAGGCTATACTTATATAAGATGAAATGAAATCAGGTTTTGGAATTGACATGTGTTATTTCTCGATTTTCGCCGATCGTAGAAATTTGTAAGACCATAGCACACTGTATCTACCGTATATTTTATAGGATTTAGGCCCGAAAAGGGTTTTTACTAAATTAAAAGTTCGATTTGAACAGAAAAGCGATCTAAAGTAATAGTATTTAATTAATATATCAGGTAGGATTTTATATTCGGGTATATCCGTAGATTACCCGGGTAACCCGTGGGTTTACCCGTCAGATAACCGGGTAGCATTTTTTTGATCGGGTACCATCACTATCCCAAGTTGTAAACAGTGTGTAAACCTAGGGGAAATTTCAAAAAAAAAGTTGTTCTTCTTAAACTATGCTATTTAATCTTTTTTCTCATGCCAGAAACCATATCTAAGTTTATTGGGAACTTACACTTTTCTTCTTCCTTGGAAGCACCTCTACAACATCTTTCTTCTTGATCCAATTTGTACATACACTTTTACTTCTTTCTTCACCAGATTAATAGCCTTCGCATTTGACAATACAGATATTTGATGACTTTTGAGATGGGCTATCATACCAATGCTTGACAAGCACTTCTTTTTTACCCTTTTGTATTATTCTATCATATTCTTGGTTGTTTAGATCAAAGTTATATACAACCCAGTCCTTTACTCATTGATAAGTAGGGTCTTTTTGATCTCCAAAGTTAGTAAATTAGGTTCTGGCATATTAAGGTCTGCTGCAATTTCTCTTGTGTCTGTATCTATAATTATTTCCCTTTCTAATTCTGCAAACAAATAAGCTTTCTTTCCTCAACTTGAAAGACCTTTTAATTTTTGTCAAGTAATCATATTTTTCTTTTCGAAGTTAATTAATTGTCCAATATATGTTAGACTAAATTTGTTTATATGCTTATATAACTGATGGAAGCTTTTTGGTGATAGTAAACTCTTTATCTTGAACATGGAGATTTCTGGTGTGACAGTGTCTTCAGTAAGCATTATTTCAAGATTTCTTTCTTTTGCTTTAAGAAAAATTGAGCAGTCCAAGTTGCCTTTCCATAATTTCTCTAGAGTTGTTATGTTTGACTCTTTAGGTAATCTTTCACTTAGCGCTACTAGAAACCAACCTTGTGTTATACATTTCTTCATGAAGTTTGCCTCAATTCCTATACTATTTAACCTATATATAAGGCCTGTTATTTGTTTTGTAAAGATTTCATCGCTAAGCTTCTTACAATTGCCTAGATTTTTGTATATAACTAGGCAATTACTTGTTGAACATGCAAACTCTATTTTGTTTTTTACCAGTCTTAAGAAAGGTTGCTGGATTTCATTTAAATTCTTCTATAAGAGATTGGCTGTTTGTAATATGTAGCCCAATTTTTTTTTTGTTAAAATGCGCATGTGGCGCTCTTTATTTATTGATCGTATATAATATGTACCACAATTATCTATTTACAGCTTAATAGCTTTATACATTCGTTTTTGTTTATCTGACCTACTGTTCAAGATTCTATGTAAAACTCTAATTTCATTTTTTAAACAGGCCCTTACTCGGGCTCGAATCCCTCTGATTCTGTCCGGAATCGACCTTTCATCTTCACCCTATCTTTTTAGTATATATAAACACCAAATCTCATAGACAGCATTCACATGTAGCCACGTTACTGCTTGTCTTATTCCTTCTTTTTTGAGATTTCTTGTTGTAAAAATCTCCTCTATAATTGATGGAGGTATTCCCTGAATTTCTGTATCTAAATGGTCGTAGATTATCTTCCAGATTTCTTTTGTTACTCTGCATTCTAATGCAAAGTGTTCGATTGTCTGTACCTCTACCAGGCACCATGGGCATTCGCTTAGCTCTGGATTCATATGTCTCAACCGGTATCCCAGAGGTAACACTCTATGGAACAAACGCCATATAACATCCATCCTCTTATTTGGGACCATCTTTTGTAACAACCAATCGTTTGTTGCTAAGTTACTAGTAGTTACCTCCTCTTGAGCGGGGATTCTCCTATTTCTATATTTCTCAATCACTTTTTTGACCGTGATTTCTGCCACTTTTATTTCTCCGATCTCTATTTCTTGTAGCATCTATGGCCAACTTCCATTTGACTTTATTTTCTCACTTGCTCTTTTCCAAGCTAGCAAGTACGGTTTCCACATGCTAGGCCAACCTCGGGTTCTTGTGTTATTCTCTTTTAATTCATATCTGGCATTTGTGTCTCTTTTTTCTTTTAAGGATCTGTCAATCATTTCTCTTTCTGCTCTCGCCCAAAATGTTTGTTTTGTGACAAGCCCAGTCCAAACCATGACCATTCTTGCCTCAAACATATCCCTAACGATCGGAGCTTTAAGTCCGAATTCCTTAGCACTTTTTTGAAAGGTTATGAATTTTGGAAGCATCTGCGATTTACCTTTAACCCAATTCAAGATAAACCCATTAATTTCAGTCATCTGTTTTTTCTTAGGTGGGTGTAGGTATGCAGCATACCATATCTTCGACAAGACTAGTGTCTTTGCCACTAGATGTAGGTGAGGTTCCTTATTTCAAACTTTTCTAGCAATTTCTTTATTCACTTAATCGTTAGGGGCCAGAGGTCCTTTTTGCATGAACCGTCTAGATACAAGTCATACCCTAGGACTTTGATTGTCTCGTGTTCATCAACTTTTTTATACTGTGTTTCATTATCCAAGAGAATTCTTTTGGCGTTTACAGTGAGAGGAACTAGTTTTGTTTTGTCTCTATTTACTTGGGCTAGTGTTCCTATGAACCTGAACTGAACTTAGGTCAAGTTCAGGTTCAGGTTCAGGTTCAGTATTGAACTTTTAGAGCTGGTTCAGGTTCAGTTCAGGTTCAGTTCATAAGTTCATGAACAAGTTCAGGTTCAGTCTGGTGTTCATATGAACTAGTAATTCTAGGTTTGGGTCCGGGTTTGGTCTGGTCCAGACCAGACTCAAATTCTAAATTTTATTATTAAAACTTTATATAAACTCAAACTCAATCATAAGTTTGATCGGGCTAGTCCAAATTTTGCAAACTAGTTTGAATCTGAATAAAAATATATGTATTTTTTGATACTGAACA
>QKWP01000258.1:238088-289573 GCA_003550325.1 Gigaspora rosea
CTAACTTTGTGATTTAGGCAAACATGTGCATATATTATGAACCTGAACATGTTCATGAACCTTGAACTGAACCTGAACTGAACTTTTTTTAAGTTCAGGTTCAGGTTCATGTTCAATAATTTTAAGTTCAGGTTCAGTTCAGTATTGAACTTTTAGAGCAGGTTTAGGTTCAGGTTCAGGTAGTGTTTAGGTTCATTGAACCTGAACCTGAACCTCTATTGAACTGAACTGAACTTCGGAACCCTAACTTGGGCATTAGATACTGCTTTGTATAACTTGAACGACCTTTCTATGATCCTCTAGTCTGACGGAGACCCTACTCCAACAGACAAATCATCTGCGTAGGCTACTACTTTAAAATTTTGTCTTCCAACCGGTATACCTTGGATGTCTCTTTCCAATCTTTTTAAGAGGGGTTCGAAAGCCAGTACATATAGTAAAGGTAACAGGGGGTCGCCTTGCTACTAACTTTAAAGGACTCTGAGAATTCCCTATCCTTAATTATATGTGCTTCCTGGTTATTGAACAGATTTATAATTATCTTGATCATTTGAGGTTCGAAATTCATTTTCCTTAAAACTGGCCCCAAATATTCATGTTCTACCCTATTGAAGGCTTTTGCTTGGTCTACTAAAAGTAGGGATGGTAAAGTCCTTAAGTCCGGGACTTTAGAACCTGGTTTTGGGGCCTGGTCTTTAAAGACTAGGTCCTAATTTTAGGACCTAGGTCCATAGGTCCACAATAGGTCCTAATATATAACTTAAAAATATTAGTAATAAAACAGTAAACAAAGAATTTTAATTGGTTAGAAAGTATTAGAACTAAGTTCAAGGACTTAATTCTATTGGTCAGGCATAAATTATGGGACTTATTATATGAGGACCTGGTCCTTAGGTCCATGCGATAGGACTTACAAGTCCTAGGACCAAGACCGGACCTGGACTGACTTTACCATCCCTAACTAAAAGGAGCCAGAGTTCCTGGTTCGGTTCGTATTTGTTTCTCAGAGTCGTAATAACGTCTATAGTGGCATCTGTAATCAATCTATTTCTTACAAATCTTGTTGGTGACCTGGAATTATTAGTTCGCAAATTCCATTAAGCCTGTCCGCTAGTATTTTCATAAAGATCTTTACGTCACTATTCACCAAAGAGATTGGTCTCCAATTATTTATGAGTTCCAGGTCCTCCGATTTCTTAGGAATCAGGGTGATTAAGCTTTTGTGCCAGGAATCTGGCATCTTGTCTTCTTTTAGAACATTGTTGAAGAGCTTTTTCAGTACCAGTATTACCTCCTTTTCCGCAGCTTTATAAAATTCGTAGGTCAGGCAATCGGTACCAGGAGATTTCCCCTTAGGTAGCTTCCTCACTACATTCTAGATTTCCTCTTGAGAAATTTCCCGTAGCAAATTTTCATTCATCTCTTTTGATACCTGGGGAAGCTTTTCTGTTAACTCTTCTGCTGCCTCTTTGTTTATCTTTTCTTTTTCGTATATTTTGGCGTAGTAATCATGAATATATTGTAAAATATCCTTTTCATTGTTCATTTCACTAGGGATTTTGATTTTATCTAGGCTGTTCTGCGATCTTCTCAACTTATATCTAGATAAAAAGAATTTGGTAGATTTTTCTCCCTTCTCAATCCACTTCGCCTTAGATCTTAATCTCCACTTTTCTGAAAGTGCCATGGCTTCTTCATTCAACTGTACCTTTAATTCTTTCAACTGAGTATCGAGGTAGTCCATGGGACCTACCCTGGCCCTCCATTCCTTCAGTTTAGTTACCTTTTTATTCAGTTGTACAATCCTCATTTCCTGTGTTTTCAGACTCCTAAAAGCCCTTATAATTGACTGGATATTCGTTTTGCAAAGGTCCCAGTCCACTACTTACGAATTTCGTCCAGAACCTCCTTTACGAGCAATTCATTCTTGAAGCAGGATTCCTCAAATCGCCATTGCGCTTTCCTTTTGGGACCTTTATTATTTTGGAGGGTACACTCCACCAAGAGATGGTCTGAGTTTCCATATTGTGTGTTGACTTCAGAGATTAAATGACCATTATCCTCATTTACAAAAATGTAGTCAATGCAGGTTGCCATGGAGTTATTTCTGATGTTCTGATGAAAGGTTATAAATGGTTTAGTGTTCGACATATCAGCCGTGTTAACAAACTCTTCATTCTATCAGAAAGTTGCTTCCTCATAGGATCATGTTGAACCGTGGCTTGGCTAATCCTATTTTCCTCAGGATTGATATTTGTGTTGAAATCTCCAGCTACGATGTTTACCATTCCTGCTTCTTTGTACGGGGCCCAGTTCTGAAAAAAGGTTGTTCTTTCCTCTGGGCTTGGAGGTGCGTAGATATTTGTTAACCTAAACATCTGGTTCTTAAACATGCACGTCGTTGAGATGATTCTTTCATAATTAGAGACTTTTATATCTTGGAACTTTATATCCCTATTTCCCGCTAATATTGCTACATATTCTGACCATATTGAGTCGTAATTCTATTGTGTCTTTAAAAAGTTCCTAGTATTCTCATTCCTTAAATTTGTTTCTTGTAACATGATAAGATCAATTCTATATGATTTAAGCAAGGTTAGTGTAACACCCTATTTGTCCCTATCATTCAGTCCTTTTACATTTAATGTTGCTATTTTAACTTTTTTGATTGGGACAATTTGATAATGTTAGTAAAGACTGACAATTATTCTCGGGAGGGGCCCCTTTTCCACGAAACTGATTATAGGGAGCTGCCCTCAAATTTGTTGTTTTTCGTACATTTCCAATTTTTTTATCATTGTGCTTTTTGTAGATTACTGTGGTAAATCCATCCTCGTCTGTGTCCTTGTTGTTCACTACTATTTCCATTTTTGAGACTGGCAGAGGATCTTGTAACTCCTTTTTCTGAGGGAGTTTGTCATTATCTGGTTTTCCGTAGAGCGTCGATAGTTCATTCTTATTAAGTTCTGCCCTCTATCCAAGTCCATTGTAACCGGAGCAAGTATGTTGTGCTCTTTAGTTACCTGCTTGCCCGATATATCATCTGACTCTGTTTGTATAACCTATATTGCCCCTTCATCCCGAGTGTGTTGGGTAACTTCACCTACCACTGCATCCTGATTTCTTATTTGGGAAGAGCCCCCTTCTGTTTTCGAATTCTCTCCCATCATTTCCGTGTCAGTTTCCCTAACTGGGAAACTCTCTTCATGTTGAATTTTGTCTATACGCCTATTGGCAAACTTCGTAGCTTCTTTATTTCGTTTGTATTCCCGGTATTCATTTCTTAAGGCAACTGATTCCTGGAACTGCTTACAGTCTTTTTTAATATGGCCCTTACCTCGCAAAAATAATAGACTTTGCTGCAGACTGCCATTCTGTGGTGACCTTGTTATCTCATACATGGGTAAACCTCAGAATTTTCCCTTCCAGCCCTGGGTCATCTGTAGTTTCAAAAATTGTTATCCACTGGTCTGTAAGTATGGTGTCCCGTCAATTAATAGTGGTTTTATAGAGACCACGGTCCCTATATCACCAAATGCGGCTAACAAAGCGTCCGAAATTTTAGATTTATTCCCCAACGGTACATTTCGGTACTTGATTGGTAGAAAGGACTTCCTCCCATCCATGGGAATGTACCTGAAGTATGTACGGTTCAGAATAGTTAATCCTTTTGCTGTATAATATCTCTGTTTTTCTGCATCAATAAACGTCACCTCAAGTGCATTTGCTTTCCTTTCGTAAAATGCTGCTTTGTAGCACTAATGTCATATTTGACTGAGTCAAAAAGTGAGGCCATAATCTCATTAAATGTGGATTGAATATTGCTAATGTCAATTATAAATGTGAAGTCATTTTTTGTCTTAATTGCGTTCCTTGGTGAGAAAGTAGAATATGTTGACTGCCCTCTTCGCAAACGAGAAAAAAAGGAAGTCCAGTTACTATTCTGTGCCTTTACCTCCTTATTTTGGAGCCCTTCCCTAGTTTTAGAGGACGTGTCTAGACCCATTTTGATTGGTGTGTCTACTGTTACCGCAATCACTGGGGTTTCCAGGACTGGTTCCATAGTCGCTACTGTTCTGTCTTCATTAAAAAAAACTGATTTCTCATTGGTTTCTATCTTTTTACTTTCCGGGACCGCTAAAGATAAAAGCGAAGTTGTATTCCCTGCTTGTTCTTTACTTAGTTTATTTGTTTCTGTTCTACTTTTTCATTCCAACTTAGCTCCTTGTTTATTCTAAGTTTGTTGGGTGTTTGAGACGTGTTTAGTGTCGATTTATGTTTTGTTCCTAGTTTGTTGTTATTATTTTCGTGTTTATTTTCCTTGTTCTCGACTTTGTACATGTTTTTTCCTGCAACCGTTTTATGCTTTTTCGTTATGTTTGAAACATGTAACTCCTCTGCTTCGCCCAGCATGTGTTTTCCTATCACTTGTGAGCGCACAGCCCACTTTCTAGTCTTCTTATAGCCTTAACAGTGCCTTAACTCGCTTGTATTTCGTAGTAATTTCTAAGTCTTGTATTTGGCCTCTCCCAACTCACTATGGACTGGAGAGAGTGACTGTAGATCCTTTTGTAGCCCAATTTAGAAGAATACACATGTTATTAATGTATGAGAGTTGGCTAAGTGTTAATTTTTTATTATAAAGTGTTTCACAAAACTGTTGCAAAATCCATTTCGCTTTTGCTTTGATAAGCTTCTCATTTTTTTTCTGATTCAACCATAGGACTAAAAAATGCACTAAGGTACCTTTTCCTTCTGCTACAATTTTGTTTTTTCTCTTGTATTAAATACTACTAACTTGGACTTCTTGGATTGATCTTAATATTATTTATCTTGTAGAACTCCTCTGCAATCTTTATAATTGCTTCTAATTGCTGTTTGTTACTGGCTACCCATGTTGTATCATTTGCATAAGCAATTGCAGCACATTGTGTTGAGTATATACTTGCTGCCAAAACACAGACAAATCCCAAATTCAAAAAAAATAATTGCTATTTGTAAAAGATTAAATCAAAAAAGTAGTCTTAAAATTTTGCAAATATATTATCTACAACAATAAGAATATCTACTATTTGTTTAAACAAATATTATTAATAAAGTTTTTGAGAAATTAATTTGGGATGGATTTGGGATTTGGGCATGGACAAATCCCAAACTATAGTAATTTGGGATTTTGCCAACATGTATAGTTGAGTAGTTCCTGGGATATATCTCATTTTTACCTAGGCTCAGATCATAGCCCAGATTGGTTTCTTTTTGCACATAACAAAGAAGCAGATCATAAAAGACTTTTCAGACAAAGGGTGATACTACTTCATCCTGGTCTATCCCATCTATGGCCTTAAAACCTTAATAATTTTTAATTGATGTTCACCAAAGAGGTCTAGAATAAAATTAATTGCAGTAGCTGGAATCTTTAGTCATAATTTTGAAAAATTCATATGTTTTGCTGCCTGCTTTCTTAATCATACCTGGTGCCGATTTTAAACTTAAACTACTTAGCATTTGATCCCATTCTTCTTCAGATATTTTTTGCAGAAGGTTCTTGTTCCAAGTTTCTTGTACAAAACTTAAAGGTTTATAAATTTCTATCCATGCTTGGGATATGTGGCTTGCGTTTGCATTTCTCTTTTTGTACTGATTTTGAAAGTGTTTTTCTGTATGCTGCATAACGTTTTCAGGTTCTGTTATGAGTTTTTGACTATGATCTTACTTTTCTAGAACTATCTTGTTAAGCACAATTTTATTGTATAGCTTATTTAGCAAACTATTTAGAATTTGACAGGACCCCGAACATCTTTCATAGAGGTCATAACTGATCTGTATGAATTTAAGCATTTTTGCTACTCCTAAAATCAAGTAAATTTGCTAAAAGTTGGATTATTATATATAAATTTTATAGTAATTTGCTAAAAACTAAATTATAACATCTAGCATCAGGTAAATAAATATAGTGCAAATTTTTTAAAACTGTAATTAATAAAAATCTGCGCAAATCTGCGACCCTGCCAATGGCAGTTAAAGATTTTTTTTACAGATCTTTGAGCTTCTAAAAAAAAAACTTTAAATATTATTTTAATTTAGATTATTGTAGTTGTGATTGGCTATATCATTAATTACTTCTATGTGGAACTAGAGAAGTAATGAAAATTTAAATTATTTGTATTTATCTCAGATTGAAATGTTGATAAGGTTCTTGATAGTACCGAAAAAGGTAGTTTAAGTATGTGCGGTAAAAAAATTGCGAATAAAAGACTAGTATTATATCCAGATGCTCATGATATAACTAATTTTAATACTATATTTAACTGAAACACATGTAATATAACAAGTTTAATACTGGTACAAATTGTATAAAATCTATTCACGATAATGAAACTTTGACACAATACCAGACAGATGAATATCATAAAATAGCAAAATAAAAATATGTACCTGCAACTAATCATATGGAGGGGTGTCAGTAGAAACCAGACAAATTGTTTTTAGTAAGTTTTTTTAAAACTTTAAATTAAAATATCTCAACAACTATTAAACCAAACTTGATAATTTTCTTTTTATTTTAATTCTATAACTAAATAGAATTAAAATAAAAAAATTTTTATTATATTTGGTTTAATAGTTGTTGAGATATTTTAATTTAAAGTCTAAAAAAAATTTACTTATAAACAATTTGCCTGGTTTCTACTGACACCCCCCATATGTTAACCTTAACCCTATATTAGGGTTCCGAAGTTCAGCTCAGTTCAATAGAGGCTCAGGTTCAGGTTCAATGAACCTGAACCTGAACTTGAACCTGCTGCTTTAAAGTTCAATACTGAACTGTACCTGAACTTAAATTATTGAACATAAACCTAAACCTGAACTTAAAAAAAGTTCAGTTCAGGTTCAGTTCAAGGTTCATGAACATGTTCAGGTTCATAATATGGGCTTCACAATAAAAAGGGTGGAAACTACCCCAAAAACAAAAAATAAGTTTATATTAGATTCAGTTATATTTCGACATGATAAACATTTTTCTATTATAAATAATGATCAATTTGCATAATAAAAAGTCAAGATAATAATTGCATGAGGCTTCCTAAGGCCAAGTGCATCACGAGAATACCCATTAGTCACATGTTATTTTTAACTAATCAAAATCGTGAAATTTTGATTAACCTGAATCAGTCCGAAAATTAAACCAACCAATTAAACTCAATTATCTCAAAATTAGATATATTCAAGTATCTGCTTTTTCTACTGCTAAGGGGGCTTCCAGAAATCAGCTGATTTCAGAGGTGAGTGGGTCAGCTGAAGTATCAGGTATAATTCCGGCCAAAATTTTATAATTCTGGCCAAAGTTACAAAATTATTTTTGATCAAAATTATAGATTTATTAACAAGAGTATTGCTAACTTGCCCCCTGGTAATGTAACCACCTATAATTTACCAATCAGGTCGCAGGATCTTGTGTAACAAAATAAAGAAAATTTTAAGAAAATTTAGAAAAAAATCAAAAAATTATCAATATCCAAAATTTTATTACAAAAACTAGCTTTGGGCTATTAAATAAAAGTTTTTGGCATCTAATTTTGCATATAAATAATCAATTCATCTCTAACTTAATATGCCTATACCCTAACCCTAATCTTTAAAGAATAATTTTTTATATAAAAAACTTCTATAAAAATAAAGGATGGTTAAAATTTATAACTTTAACCAGATGTTAAAATTAGTTAAATTCTATTAACAATATTTAATAATTAATAACTTTTAATTTACTGGATCAAATTTAATAATATAACTACCAAAATGATCGTTTCAATGAGAGGATTCTAGAAGCCAAAATTATTAAAATCTAATTACTGGATTCTAAGAACAGAATAGATATATGTTACTATAAAAGTTTTATAGTTTATTAAAAAATTATAAACTATTTATAGTAACACAAATTTATTCCGATCTCTAAATCCTGTGATTGGATTTTTATGATTTTGGGCTTGCTAGAATCCTCTCATTGAGCTGTCGAAATTGGCCAAGTAGATTAAAAGTTATTAAGATTAAAAGTTATTAATGATTAAAAATTAATTTTCAATTGTTAATAACATTTGATCTACTGGGCCAATTTCGATAATTTAACTACTAAAATGATCAGCTCAATGAAAGGATTCTAGCAAGCCCAAAATCATTAAAATCTAATTACTGGATCCTAAGATTGGAATAGATTTGTGTTACTATAAAAGTTTTATAATTTATTAAAGAATTATAAACTATTTATAGTAACACAAATTTATTCTGATCTCTAGATCATGTGATTGGATTTTTATGAGTTTAATTTAGACTTGCTAAAATCCTCTTATTGAGCTGATCATTTGGGTAGCTAAATCATCAAAATTGGCCCAGTAGATCAAATTATTAACAATTTTCAATTGTTAATAACTTTTGATCTACTGGGCCAATTTCGATGATTCAACTACTAAAATGATCAGCTTAATGAGAGGATTCTAGCAAGCCTAAAATCATAAAATCCAATTACAGGATCCAGAGATCATAATAAATTTGTATTACTATAAATGGTTTATAATTCTTTAATAAATTATTAGTAGCACAAATCTATTCCAATCTTAGGATTCAGTAATTAGATTTTAATGATTTTGGGCTTTATAGAATTCTCTCATTGAGCTGATTATTTTGGTAGTTAGATCATCAAAATTGCCCAGTATATCAAAAGTTATTAGCAATTGAAAATTAATTTTTAATTGTTAATAACTTTTGATCTATTGGGCCAATTTTGATGATTTAACTACCAAAATGATTAGCTCAATGAGAGGATTCTAGAAAGTCCAAAATCATAAAAATCCAATCACAGAATCCAGAGATCAGAATAAATTTGTGTTACTATAAATGGTTTATAATTTTTAATAAATTATAAAACTTCTATAGTAACACAATCTATTCTGATCTTAGGATTTAGTGATTAGATTTTAATGTTTTGGGCTTGCTAGAATCCTCTTATTGAAAGGATCATTTTGGTAGTTAAATCATCAAAATTTGCCCAGTAGATCAAAAGTTATTTACTATTATATTTAACTTTTTAATAATCGCAAAATCTGATTGGCTGATTGGGTATCAGATAGGGGTGGGTGGGGTAGGGGTAAGGTGGGCTCATAGTAAAAAAAAATTAGCTGATTTTTGGAAGCTGCCTAAATGTCCATATATGCACAAGAATTATAGCATTTTGTATAATTTTATTAATAATTATATGAAATTTTACTAATTGAATATAACTTCTTGCACTAAGTAAACTTGTTCAGCACTATAAAATACACTAAATTGGCATATTTAATTTTACTTTCTTTGAAGAAAAGATGCTTAATTTTAAAAATTTTTATCAAAATTTCAAAATTAAGCATCTTTGGCGCAAATTTTAAGAAAAATAAAATAAAATGAGCATTTCTATTTGTACACGGGGTGTTTGAACACTGTACTACACAAATTATATAGATCATTTTTTGTACAACAAACATAAAGAAAAAAACAAAAATTAATTGTATCTTTAAAATTTTGCTTAAGAAACAATCTATGAGCTCTAAGAAAAAAAAATTCCTTGTAAAATTTTGGTATAAACTATGCCACCCTGCCCCATCCTAGTTCTTACCCTAACCCTAATATTAATTAAATTATTTTTTATTTTAATAAAAAATCTTTTAATTTATAAAAATTATTATGCCCATGTTCAAATACCCCGTGTACAATTAGTTATTTTTAATAAAATATACCAATATAATGTATTTTTTAGTGCTAAACAAGTTTACTTAGAGCAAAAAGTTATGATCAATTAGTAAAACTTAGTGAATCATAGAAATTTGTATAATTTTATTAATAAAATTATACAAATTTTTATAATTCACTAAATTTTACTAATTGATCATAACTTCTTGATCTAAGTAAACTTGAAAAAATACATAATATCGGTATATTTATTTTACTTTCCTTAAAATTTGAAGAAAAGATACTTAATTTTAGAAAATTTTATCAAAAATTTAAAATTAAGTATCTTTGGTGCAAATTTTAAGAAAAGTAAAATTAAATATACTAATATGATGTATTTTGTGGTGCTTTACAAGTTTACTTAGTGCAAGAAGTTATGATTAATTAGTAAAATTTAGAGAATTATAGAAATTTGTATAATCTTATTAATAAAATTATACAAATTTCTATGATTTTCTAAATTTTTTAATTGATCATAACTTGCACTAAATAAACTTGTAAAGCACCAAAAAATACATCATATTGGTATATTTTATTTTATTTTCCTTAAAATTTGTATCAAAGATAATTAATTTTGAATTTTTGATAAAAATTTCCAAAATTAAGCATCTTTTCTTCAAATTTTAAGAAAAGTAAAATAAATATGCCAATTTAATGTATATTTTGGTGCTGTACAACTTTACTTAGTGCAAGAAGTTATGATCAATTATTTTTAATAATTTCATTAGAATTTAATATTTTTGCGCATGTGTGCTATAGTGCATCTCATATGATTTGGTATAATGTTTTGTTAGTTAGGGTTAGGATAAGGTTAGAATAGTGTATAGGCAAGAAAGGGGGCTTTATAGGACCCTGAATAATACATATAGAGGTTATATTGGCTTTAATATAAACTTTTTGTAAATTTTATCCACTGTTTATTAAAGCTAATTAACCTTATTTTATATATAAGCTTTAATATCAAGTAATTTTTCCATTTAAAAATATAATAAATATTTTTTTTTTCAAAAAAATATTTTCTTAAAAAAATTTTTTTTCAAAAAAATTATTTTTTTTTTTATTTGGTTATCTAAAATTTATTAATCTATTTTAAACGGTAATATAACATTAAAAGCTTTTATTTATCCACTTTTAAATATAAGCTTTTGGCCAATAACCTCTTTTCAAATATAACATTTTGGTAAAAAAGTACCTTTTTTATCCAAAATTTCAATATAACCTTTATATGTATTATTTGAGGTTCTGGCTTTATAGTAAAAATTTTGCAAGGAATTTTTTTTTTAGAGCATAAAGAGTAGTTTCATAAACAAAATTATGAGCCACAGGCGATTTTTTAAAAGATTGCTATTTTTTCTTGATTTCATATTACACCTGATCCTACAATCTGATTGGTTTATCAAATGGATGCATTACAACGCATATGCACTAAATTACAAAACTATTTCATTAATAAAATTATACAAAATGCTATGCTTTCTAAATTTTACTAACTAATTTATGTTTCTCACTCTAAGTAAATTTGGTTAGTATTCAGTAACTCTTTCTGTCGATCACTTGTACAAATTTCCGAGCAAAAGAAAAACAAAAAATTTTTTTAGTAAAAGACAAAGTAGCTATTAATACTGGTTTTTATAAAGTTCAACCTTCTTTTGCCATTCTAGGGACTCTTTTATATATTCGGCACGCAAGCCAGAAGTGTCAGTTGTGCAAGATAATTAGCAGTAGATGCCCTTGGTACAAGAAATTCTGGTGGAAGTTCTCTTTCGTCAACAAAGGTACTATAGTCTGGCTAGGTGGTGAACTAAAAAAATGAGTTTTCAACACACTTTTTAAGGTTTTTGGTTACAAAAACATATCCGACCATATACCTGCTATCATATTCTCACTTGAAGTTTTTTTTCTGAAATTTTAAACGAAAAGTAGGAGACTCGGCGTACCCCCTCCAAAAGATTAGCATTGTTGTTCCTATCCTAATCAGGAAGAAGGCATGCAAGTAGATAAACAGGAATGAACGCGTAATGAGATATGGCACATAGAAGTAGGCAGATCTGCGAAGATTAAATTTCAGATTGTTCTTTTATTTCTTTTTGTATACATATAATACTCTGGCGAGGCGTTTTCTTGTACAGTATTATATAATTTTTATCGAAGAAAATTCTTGAATATTCTTTTAGTAGAATATTCTAGGATATTCATTTTTCTTTTCTATTTTCTTTCCTTTTCTTTTTCTTTTTTCTATTATATGTATGTCAGGCCATATTCTTTTTTTATGCTTTTTTTATCTTGTCTTTTTGATATTTGGTTATTCGTTTAGGTTATGTAGTACTCCTATATTTTTTTTCCTTTATCTTCATCCCTTTAATACCCCTTCGTATTTTTCTTTTTTGTTTTTATATTAGTTTTATTGTGCAAAATTTGTTAGCAAACTGTTCTGCCAGGATCTAGATGGAAGAAGTTTTTAAGAAAAAAGATGGTCATGACGAGCTGTAGAACTCGGCTGTTGATATATATATCTAGGTTTGTTTAACTACATATATAGGGAGATCAATTCTACTCTGGCAGGTCATGAACAGGTGTCTCAAGTAACTGGACGAACTACTTTTTACTTGTAAGGCAAAGATGCCAGAAAAAGTAATAGTATTTGATGATGTAACTTTTTTTGGGAATTGCTATTCGCACCATGGATTTTTGCTATTCGTACCATGGTACATTGGGGTGTGCGGCGCACTATGTAAAACAAAATTATGTATGGTATCATATAAAAATTTATTATCAAAGATTTTTTAAGTTTTCGTGCAACCATAATGATCACCTATTAATTTATTAATTACAATGCCGCTACAACTAATGCTACGCTAATACAGTTAAAAATAATTAATTAATATTAATGTAAATAATTAATTAATATTGATGTAAAAGTGACATTTTAATTTAATAAATTATTGAAAATATTTGAGGCGACTTCAGGCCCAAATTGCTGTAAATTTAGTTCTTGAAGGTGTTTTTTGCCGATTCGCTTGCATTTTTTTTGATGTTTTTTAAAACGTGCATTTTTTAAGTGAAATCGCTGTTTATTTGACCTATATATACCCATGTTTCTGGATTTAATTAGATGCACAGCTTTAACGGCACTATACATGAGGACGAAAGCATTTTGGGTTCTAAAACCCGAAATTAAAATTTGAAAACGAAATTGTTTTTGACCTATTTTACTTGAAAGACAAAATTATTTGATACTTTTTTTGAATAGACGAAATTATAAGGAACATATCTATATAATTTTATTTGCTTTTCCTTATAAAAAATTTTAATTTTCTCTAATAAAGACGAAATAGGCCTTTTTCAAAAATCAATTTCGGTGGCATCACTAAACGGCACATAATTCCAATATGAAATTTTGAGAAAATTAATAGCAAGTTTTAAAGAACTGAACAATAAAACGAAATTTGCATTTTAATAAAGGAAAAATTTACCAATTCATTTAAAAATTCGCTCAGCAAACCAAATAAAATATAAAATTAAAATCGGTTTGAAAAAAAAATTTTTCCTATAAATATTTTTTAAAAAAAGATTCTATTACTTTATAGTCGTAATAAGAAAGAGTTGATTTATATTGAAATTTCCGGCAGAAAAGAAAATTGCAGTCAGTGCATCTAAAAAAGTATGACCTAGCTTTATATATAAGTTTTATATATAAAAATACTTATCGATCATTACGTATATTAGTTTATAGTTTATCAATCGACAATCACTTAAAAATCTGTCATAATAGACTTCACTATGATACCATACATAATTTTGATTTACATAGTGCGCCGCACACCCCAATGGTACATGTAGATCACCTCGATTTTGTCACTTAAATATTTTAACTTTTAAAAACTTTTATTAATATTATCTCTATGAGCTCTTGATCAAATTTAATAATTTTTTTTATTTGAATTCTATGAATTTGTAGAATTAAAATAAAAAAATTTTCATCAAATTTGGTCAAGAACTCGTGGAGATATCTTTGATGAAAGTTCCTGTAAACAATTTCAATGCAGCTTCTTTGTAATATGTTTTTTTGTTTTTTTCAAAATAACCCACTGTTCAGTGATAATTTACAAGAAATTTTACTATGCTAACTAAAAAAAAATTTATAACAAGACTTGTAGTGCATATTATGGACTAATAGAATCTCAAATTTCATGAAAAAATATTAAAAACTTGTAAAGATATTAACATTTTTGTAAATTTTGACACATACGTTTTCACAAGTTTTCCTCTAAACTTCAAATGATTCCAGAAGCACTTTCTCAAAATGAAAGCTTCAAAACATAAATTAGTAAGTTGATAGAATAGGTATTCGAGAGTCTTCAGTTAAAATTTCATCATAAACGGATTAATATTGACTAAGTTATGATGATTTTTCAATTTGCTTCCAGATTCAATTTTGATGAAAACAGAAAAATCACCATCACAGGCTAGATTTTTACAAGTTCAAATGAAACAAGTTACTGCGCACTAATATAATCAATAGAGAATATGCTAAAATTTTGCTTTCTAAAATTTCAAGTTATTTGGTTAAATATTCATTCCATAATAGCTTTTTTTCATTTGGCGCAGCTTCTTTATAATATACTTTTTGGAAATAGAAGAACCTTCCATTAAAGATATCTCTACAAGTTCTTGACCAAATTCGATGAAATTTTTTTATTTGAATTTTATTGATCCATAAAATTCAAATAAAAAAATTTTCATTGAATTTGATCAAGTGGTTGCAAAGATATCTTTGATTAAAGTTTTAGAGAATTTCAAAACGCATATCACATGACAGATATGTTTAAATTTCTTGACAAAATTTGATCAAGAATATCTCTGCAACCACCTGATAAAATTTGATGAAATTTTTTTTTCAATTATTATGGATCCATAGAATAAGTAAAAAAATTTTCATCAAATTTTATTAGGTGGTTGCAGAGTTATCCTTGATCAAAGTTTTGTCAAAAATTTAAACATATCTGTCATGTGATACATGGTTTGAAATTCTTTAAAACTTTGATCAAAGATATCTCTGCAACTACCTGATCAAATTCGATGAAAATTTTTTTATTTGAATTCTATGGATCCATAGAATTCAAATAAAAAAATTTTCATTGAATTTGATCAGGTGGTTGCAAAGATATCTTTGATCAAAGTTTTAGAGAATTTCAAAACGCTTATCACATGACAGATACGTTTAAATTTTTGACAAAACTTTGATCAAGGATATCTCTGCAACCACCTGATAAAATTTGATGAAAATTTTTTTACTTATTCTACGGATCCATAATAATTAACTAAAAAATTTTCATCAAATTTGATCAGGTGGTTGCAGAGATATCTTTGATCAAAGTTTTAGAGAATTTCAAAACGCGTATCACATGACAGATACGTTTAAATTTTTGACAAAACTTTGATCAAGGATATCTTTGCAACCACCTGATAAAATTTGATGAAAATTTTTTTACTTATTCTACGGATCCATAATATTTAAATAAAAAATTTTCATCAAATTTGATCAGGTGGTTGCAGAGATATCTTTGATCAAAGTTTTAGAGAATTTCAAAACGCGTATCACATGACAGATACGTTTAAATTTTTGACAAAACTTTGATCAAGGATATCTCTGCAACCACCTGATCAAATTTGATGAAAATTTTTTTACTTATTCTACGGATCCATAATAATTAACTAAAAAATTTTCATCAAATTTTATCAGGTGGTTGCAGAGATATCCTTGATCAAAGTTTTAGAGAATTTCAAAACGCGTATCACATGACAGATACGTTTAAATTTTTGACAAAACTTTGATCAAGGATATCTCTGCAACCACCTGATCAAATTTGATGAAAATTTTTTTACTTATTCTACGGATCCATAATAATTAACTAAAAAATTTTCATCAAATTTGATCAGGTGGTTGCAGAGATATCTTTGATCAAAGTTTTAGAGAATTTCAAAACGCGTATCACATGACAGATACGTTTAAATTTTTGACAAAACTTTGATCAAGGATATCTCTGCAACCACCTGATCAAATTTGATGAAAATTTTTTTACTTATTCTACGGATCCATAATAATTAACTAAAAAATTTTCATCAAATTTGATCAGGTGGTTGCAGAGATATCTTTGATCAAAGTTTTAGAGAATTTCAAAACGCGTATCACATGACAGATACGTTTAAATTTTTGACAAAACTTTGATCAAGGATATCTCTGCAACCACCTGATCAAATTTGATGAAAATTTTTTTACTTATTCTACGGATCCATAATAATTAACTAAAAAATTTTCATCAAATTTGATCAGGTGGTTGCAGAGATATCCTTGATCAAAGTTTTGTTAAAAATTTAAACGTATCTGTCATGTGATAAGCATTTTGAAATTCTCTAAAACTTTAATTAAGGGTAGAGGGTATGTAGATCATTTCTATTAGTAAACGAGTGACAAAAAATATTTTTAATGCGAATTTAAAGGTTGCTACATATAAAAATTAATTTTTTACTATATAAATTGATTTTTTGTACTAAGTAAACTTGTTCGTAATAAAAAATTACACATCTCCTAAAAATTTTATTAAATTTGAATAGAATTTGATAAAGTTTTTATAGTATCAACTTTTGCGGGGGCGGGGTCTATTCTGCGGGGGTGATCACAAATTGGCCAATCAAATCACGTGTAAACAATAAGTAAAATAGGGTCGCGAAGATAAAAACAACTATATCTTATGTTCTACTGGGCCAATTTTAATGATTCGACCACCGTTAGAATCAGAAAACCCTCTTCTACAAGTTTATTTAAAAATTTAATATAGTTACTTAATAAAAATTTTCTTTATTATTAAAAATAAAATTTTTAGTAACTCGTTTATTAATAGAAATGATCTACATACCCTCTACTCTTAAAGATATCTCTGCAACCATCTAATCAAATTCGATGAAATTTTTTTTATTTGAATTCTATAGATCCATAAAATTCAAATAAAAAAATTTCATCAAATTTGGTCAAGAACTTGTAGAGATATCTTTAATGAAAGATTCTTCTATTTCCAAAAGGTATATTATAAAGAAGCTGCACCAAATGAAAAAAAGCTATTATGAAATGAATATTTAACCAAATAACTTGAAATTTTAGAAAATAAAATTTTAGCATATTCTCTATTGATTATATTAGTGCGCAGTAACTTGTTTCATTTGAATTTGTAAAAATCTAGCCTGTGATAGTAATTTTTCTGTTTTTATCAAAATTAAATCTGGAAGCAAATTGAAAAATCATCATAACTTCGTCAATATTAATTCGTTTATGATGAAATTTTAACTGAAGACTCTCGAATATCTATTCTATCAACTTACTAATTTACATTTTGGAGGTTTCATTTTGAGAAAGTGCTTCTGGAATCATTTGAAGTTTAGAAAAAAACTTGCGAAAACGTATGTGTTAAAATTTACAAAAATGTTAATATCTTTACGAGTTTTTAATATTTTATCATGAAATTTGAGATTCTATTAGTCTATGATATGTACTACAAGTCTTGTTATAAAATTTTTTTTAGTTAGCATAGTAAAATTTCTTGTAAATCATCGCCGAACAGTGGGTTATTTTGAAAAAGCAAAAAAACATAATATAAAGAAGCTGCATTGAAATTGTTTACAGGAACTTTTATCAAAGATATCTCCATGAGTTCTTGACCAAATTTGATGAAATTTTTTTATTTTAATTCTACGAATTCATAGAATTTAAATAAAAAAAATTTATTAAATTTGATCAAGAACTCATAGAGATAATTAATAATATTAATAAAAGTTTTTAAAAGTTAAAATATTTAAGTGCCAAAATCGAGGTGATCTACATGTACCATGGTGCAAATAGCAAAAATCCATGGTGTGAATAGCAATTCCCTTTTTTTTACGTAAATAAAAAAACAATTTGTTTAGTATTAAAAAGTACATATTTTTATTCATATTCAAACTAGTTTGCAAAATTTGGACCAGCCCAACCAAACTTATAATTAAGTTTAAGTTTAGTATAAAGTTTTAAATAATAAAATTTAGAGTTTGAATCTGATTTAAACCAGACCAAACCCAGACCCAAACCTAGAATCACTAGTTCATATAAACACTATACTGAATCTGAACATGTTCATGAACTTATGAACTAATCCTAAACTGAACCTGAACCAGCTCTAAAAGTTCAATACTGAACCTGAATCTGAACATGTTTTAAAAAATGTTCAGATTCAGATTCAATACTGAACTAGTGAAAATTAAAAAATTTTACAAACTCTATAAAATTTTTACAAAAAGTGGGCATACTTGTTTAATCCTAAAAGGTAGATCATCCAGCACAACAAACAAACAAACAAAGAAGGCACGTGCTATTTTTGGTAATATCAACAACTAAACAAGTAAACAATAGCAAAATAAACAAATAAACAAAAGAATACATGTGAAACGTAAGGTTTTTTTTAGATAGATAATTCTAAAAAGATTGATATTCAATTAATAGCAACAGTTTTTGGCAAATCAGCTGAAAATCTAGTCATAGTTGGAAATAGTATATTATTACCTTTTAAGGATACAATGAAAATAGAAAATATTAAAAAAAAAATAAATCAGGTACTGTACATGACAAACAAAAATCTTTAATTTTTAAAATAGATAAACACATAACTAAGTATATTGGTATAAATGATCCCAATTTTATAGCAATTATTCAGCACACAATTGAACTGTATAACTGAATACAACAAAAGAATACACGTCAGAAACCTTTAACATATGAAGAACAAATACTTATAGAAGAGAAACCAAAAAAACTGGAATTATCTATTATGAAATTTGATACAAAAGAAGAGTACAATGTAGCAAATAAGAAAAGAAGCATGGAAAATCTTGACAGTTCAAGCAATAAAAAGAAACTAATAACAGAATCAGAGTTGCAGAAATAAATTTAAATAAAAGCGAAATAGAGATATTAGTAGAAGACAATACAGAAGGGTCAAAGGAAAGTTAAACTACTTTATGCAAAATGTGGATGCCTAAATTATGGAATAGAGGATTCCAAGGAAATGATTAGTATCTTTAGTGCAAAGGAAAAGTCATTTAAAAATAAAGCAAAAAAAAGTACAGAGTCAATATTAAATAAAACTGTTATAACAAGCACAAATATAAACATAGGAAATAAAAGCAGAATAGATATAGATAGCAGTATTAACAACACAAAAGTAGAATTACAAACTAGCTTAACATTATGGAATCTTTTAGCAGACTCAAAATTCGCAAAGATTAGACGATGCTTTAATCATTTTGGCAAAATTATTTCTATGGAATGGAAGGATTTCAACAAAACAAGAGCAGTTTTTATTCACATACAATACAGAAATAAGAAAAAAAGAAAAATTTACAAAGTCTATAGTTTTTACATTATGAAGAAGGAAGATTATGCAAACTAATACCAAGCAATTTGATGCAGAACTTTTGAAGAAAAGGAAAGAACATAGAGCGATTCTTAGAGGGATCCTTTATATAGCTTTGAAAGCAGCCCTTTTACAACAGTTAGAAAAAATGAAAGCAAAAATGTCTTTATTCCTAAAAGCAGCAATGGTAATCAAAAAAGTGTCGCATTTATTTACTTTAAAGATAGTGAAAATCTGAACATTAGTACTATAATACCAGACTTGAATGGAGTAGATCAAACCAGAGGAGCTTGTTAAAGAAAATGCAAAGAGAAATAATTGGTATACAGAAAGGTTAGAGAAAGAAAATATTAAGCTTTATAAAAAGAAAAGCTCATAACAAAATCTAGCACCTCAAGATTTCGCAGTAATATTCAAAAAGTGCTAACACACTTAGAGGTAGATCAAAAGACATTAAACCATGACAAAGTGCTCGAAGAAATTTTAGAAGGTTTTGAAATATTGAAGAAAAACAGTAAACTTATGTTCCCTATCGCTTCTAATATTTGCCAAGGGCATCCCAATGAATACAAGCAAGCCATTGGGCTTGCATGTACAGGAGGCATCCTTATCTATCAATGTTGAAATAAAAAATAGAGTTATACAAGCCCACAAGTATATAATGCAATTCCTTAAAGTAGAATGCTACAATATTAATAGGCTTAAAAGTAATAGTTTTAAAAGTGTTATAATTTCAGAATAGGCAATAGAAGAGAATATAGATATTCTTGGTATTGCGGAAACAAATATTAATAGTAAAGAAGGAACTTTTTTGAACCTTGATAAAGATAATTTTGTTGGTATTTGGTCAAATACAAAAAAAGAAAAGAAAAAAGGATCTGGTGTAGGGACTTCTGGTTAATAAAAAATAGGAAAGACATTTAGGTCAAGTTAAACAGGAATCACCATACCGGTACTATTTAGAAGCGATATTCCTCTTTAAACAACTAGAACCATTGTTGGGCAATATGAACATTTGGACTTATTAAAAATAATATGGACAAATATGAACATAGTAATTTATGGACATGTATATAGGTTTGAACATAGTTCAAATTTTTTAAAAAATATGGACACATATCAAGTGCCAACACTGACTAGAGCTAATAATTATCAAGGTATACATACCACCAAACAATAAAGAAATCACGAAAGCAGTTTAACAAAGAATCGTCAAAAAAGTAGCTCAAGGATCTAAATGAACCAATATATTATAATAGGTGATTTTAATTATGTTCCTGATCAAACTTTTAACAGAAAATACTCAAGTAGAGCTTTGACCCGGGTCAGAAAATAGTGACCCGGGCGGGTCAGACATTTATCCGGGTCATGACCCAGGTCAACGGGTTATGCGGACAATTGTAAAATTTTTTGGTTACAACTATTATCATAATTCCTAGAGCACCTGTAAAATTTTGCCGAATGGTTTTTTGGGCTACCTATACAGTTATATAGTAATTGTCACGGCTGATGCTGAAATTGGCTAATGCTGAAGCTCAGGGGTCTCGATTGGAAACTATAAGCCCTGCTAAAATCCACATATACTCTATAAATATAAAATCTACACCCAAACCCTACCCAAACCCTATAAGACAAAAGCGAAAAAAACATCCAAAAAATTTTTTAAAATTTTATATCAAAATAGGTCAAAGCTTCAGTATCAGCCAACTTCAGCATCAGCCGTGACAATAATTATATTAGTTAAATTGTGCAATATAGCATAGTAGGCTTTTAATTTGATTGGATGATCAATGAAATATGTACTATATAACGTTTAGCAGCCACAAAAATGGATTGTTTAACCACAAATACGAATTGTTAAAGCTTAGGACCACAAAAATTTTAAAGAACACGTCTTATTTTATAACTTTTCAAAGTAATTCGGCAATCCATGAAGTAATTTGGAAATTAGATGAGAGGTATGTTTAAACGTTTATATTTAGCTTATAAGTATAATAAATTAATTAAACTCAGCAACTTAGGCTGTCTTTTACTTTCAAAAACTTTTTTTTCATAATCTTTACTAATAAAAAATCTGACTATTATATAGACTAATAACATTAAGTTGAGTTATAAGGCTTATAAATTTTGTGAGAAGGGTCAAAATGAAGTATAATAGTAGTATTGTAATGTATAATGAACTATTATTAAATAAAATTAAAGATCAGTTTGATGTTAGAGCCCGTACTAAAAATGTGGGTTGATTATTTTTTATTAGCGTCAACAGTTTGTTTTTTTTTCTTTTTGGGACTTTGGCAGTCTTGCTGAAATCTTATTGATTTATTATTACTAAAAATTTCTTTTTAATATATTTACAATCACCAGATTTCGACCTCATCTGGCTATAAAATAAATTTTGCGCCCAGATGCGACCAGCTGCATCAGCTTATGTATAAGCCAAAAAAAAATTCATTAGCTATAGTTACAAACCAACTATGCTTCATAACCTACTCCTTCAAAAACTCTTTCTTTGAGCTTCTCATAAAGAAGAATAAAAACAAGGGGAAGATTAAAATAGAGGACAAAACTAAATACCTGACAAAATTAACCAAAAACCAAAATTATACATCCAAGAAAAATAAAACAAAAGGAAAAACCAAAAAAAAAGCAAAGAAAAAATAGACTATGAAGGTATTAATAGCAATAAAAATTATATAATACTGCGCAAGGAAATGCCTTGCCAAAGTATTATAAGTACATAAAAGAAAACTAAAAGAAAGTTATAGAATTTATTTTCTGCAGATTAGCCTACTCCATTGCGCTACGTTTCATTACGTGTTCGTTTCTGTTTATTCACCTGCATGCCTTCTTCCCGATTAGGATAGGAACAACAATACCGATTTTTTGGAGAAGGTATGCTGAATTTCCCACTTTTCATCCAAAATTCCAGAAAAAAAACCCCCTTCGAGCAAGAATATGATAGCAGAAGTATGGTCAAATATGTTTTTGTAGTCAAAACCTTTAGAGAGTATGTTGAAAAACTCATTTTTTAGTTCACCGCCTAGCCAAAATATAAAACCTTTGTCGACAAAAAAGAACTTCCACTAGAATTTCTTGTACCAAGAGCATCCATTGCCAGTTATCTTGCACAACCGACGCTTTTGGCTTGCTTGCCGAATATATAAAGGAGCCCCCGAGAGTTAAACAAAAAAAGATTGACCTTTATAAAAACCAGTATTATATCTGCTTCGTCTTTTACTAATAAAATTTTTGTTTTTTGTTTGCTTAAAATTTTGGACAAGTGATCGACGGGAAGAGTTGATGATTAGCGTCAATAGTTAAGAATATTTTAAATAATTATTTTTTATATTTTTATTTTTACTTCTTATTTTTTTTTTGATTCGTAATATGTTGAGATTCTTTCTTAATGGCATTTTGGCTTGCAAGATTTTGTTCGCGACAAAATTATCCCTTAGTTTGTACTACTTTGCAGGCAAATTTGCCTGTAAAATTACTATAAATATACCTCTGATCTATTTTTTTAATCATTTAAAATATTTAAATAAAATTTGGTATTATAATATTTAATAACAAGGATTATATTTTTAAATTATTTAAATTTATATTATAAGACAAAAAGTTTATATTGCTTATAAGCTAAAAATATTAAATTTTAAAGAAATTTTTTAACCAAAAAAATATTTTACAATATCTTGGCGAATTCTTTAAATATTGGTTTTAAAAATATAGTTTCTAATGCAATATCGTAGTTTATATAAAGGATGACAACTTTCATTATTTGACTTTATATGATTTACTTGTAAAAATTAAGACTTGTATTAGAAGTGAAAATTTTTTTTATAGACGAGAACATATAAAATTTGAGAAAACCTAAAGAAAAAATTCTATAGTAAAAGTTCCAAAACAAAAACTTTAAACTTTTATTACACCAAAGTTTTTTAATAATTTTAAAAAAATTTTATAATAAAGTTAATAAAACAGAACTAATATTATAATTTTTACTTAGAAAGTATATTGCTAAAATTAATATTTAAGGTTTTATTTAAAAAATTTAAAATTTTAAAATTTTCGCAAGCAAATATGCTTGCGTAACAAAGCAAGGGATAGTTTTAGGTTTAAGCTATCGAAATTTTTATGGTAAAATGATAAATACAGTAAAGATTCAGCAAATATTGAATTTAGTACTATATTTATGTATATTAGTTTCTTTGTGATGATTTAGTTAAAGTTTTTAAAGTTTAAAATTTTGATAAACCAATACAACTTCATGTGATGATTTACAAAAATTGACCAATCACGATGAAAGCCTGCTATGCTGTGCAATATAGCGTTTTTGCCTATTTTAAATTCTGACCTGTTTGATCTGGGTCAGAGCAATTTTCGACTCGTGACCCGCCAGGTCAGGTAACCCGTACGGGTCACCCAACTCGGGTCTATACATGAGGACGAAAGCATTTCGGGTTTGAAAACCCGAAATTAAAATTTGAAGATGAAATTGTTTTTGACCTACTTTACTTGAAAGACGAAATTATTTGATACTTTTTTTGAATAGACGAAATTATAAGGAACATATCTATATAAATTTTATTTGCTCTTCCTTATAAAACATTTTAATTTTCTCTAATGAAGATGAAATAGGCCTTTTTCAAAAATCAATTTCGGTGGCATCACTACTCGGGTCAAAGCTCTATACTCAAGTTCGCAGCACAAAAAATTTCCACTATATAAATGCTTGTATAAGCAAGAGTTCGTAGATTCATATTAAGTAATCAACCCAAATAACAAAAAATACACCTGGTTAAGACAGGATCAAAGTTCAAGATTAAAGGAGTATTAAAGGAGCTTGGCCTAGGAATTTTGGAAGCTAAAATAAAGGAGATGAGTATATGGACAGATAGTGATTATAATGCAGTCACAGTAAAGATTCACCTT
The DNA here is from genome assembly GCA_003550325.1 of Gigaspora rosea. Lineage (NCBI taxonomy): Eukaryota > Fungi > Glomeromycota > Glomeromycetes > Diversisporales > Gigasporaceae > Gigaspora > Gigaspora rosea. The sequence goes on from QKWP01000258.1 coordinate 262,214, forward strand.
GGGCATTTGATTGAGAAAAAGAATTTTTTCGCAATAAAGCAATATGAAAAAAAAGAACAATCTATCTTTATAACAAGGCAAGCGCAGAAGATTGGGAAAATTATACTATCCCTTAAACTGTAATCCAGGCAAATTTGCCGGGTTTTTTTTAGAAATATTACATTTTTTTAAATAAAATAAAAATTTATTAAGCATATGGGGTATACTTTATTTATAGAATATTTTCTTTAAAATATATTTTATAAACTTTATTATGAAAATTTTTTAAAATTATTAATAAACTTTAAAGCAATAAAAGTTTAAAGTTTTTATTTTAAAACTTTTACTATAAAATTTTTCTTTAGGTTTTCTTAAATTTTATATGTTCCTATCTATAAAAAAATTTTTCACTTCTAGTACAAGTCCTAATTTTTACAAGTAAATCACAAAAGTTGCAATAATAAAAGTTGTAATCCTTTTTATAAACTATATCATTCTATTAAATCAGGAAGCTAGAGCTAATATTTATAGAGTTCGCCAAAAAAAAGTAGATAATTTTTTTGGATAAAAAATTTTTTGAAATTTATCTATTTTTAGCTTATTATCTACTTAAACTTTTTTTCTTATAATATAAAATTAAATACTACTATAATATAATCCTTATTTTCAATTTTTATCAAAAAAAATTTTAGTTAAATATCTTAAGTTTTAAAAAATATAGATCATAAGCATATTTATAGCAATTTTCCAGCCAAATTTGCCTGGATTTGCTTACAGTTTAAGGGATAGTTCTACAAACTTCTTTAAAAGGCAGCCAGGCCCTAAAGAGAATAAATATAGCACAATTAGGAAATAACATAAGAAAAAAAGAATTGGATCAATCATAGGATAATATCCACAATACAATAATAAAAGTGACCAACGAAACCTTATCAAGAAAAAAAGTATTGAATACAGGCTGTAATAGGAAAAAATCTAAACAAAAATGGTTCTAAAAAAAAGCATATTGGAGTTGGGCAAGGTTATCAGGAACATTCGTGACAATAAAATTTTCTAATCAAATATTAGTATGATAATATTAGCAAACAATTTCATTTTGAGTATATATAGAACCCTAGATTTAGAAATAGATATATTACAAGTACAAAATTTAGACGAAGGGAAGCAGGATTTAAGAAGTTGGAAAAAAATCTTAAAGAAAAAATGCTTATTAGAGAATACAAGTAGCAGAAACAAGGAAATTCAGAAAAAGATCAAAAAATGGTATGAGATGATAGATAGTTAACAACCAAGACCAAATACTAAACAGTTTGTTAAATAAGCTATACAATAAAATTGTGCTTAACAAGATAGTTTTAGAAAAGCAAGATCACAGTTAAGAACTCATTACAGAACCTAAAGACGTTATGCAGTATATAGAAAAATACTTTTAAAATCAGTACAAAAAGAGAAATACAACCCAAGCCACATATCCCAAGCATGGATAGAATTTATAAACTCTTAAGTTTCATACAAGAGATTTGGTACCAAAACCTTCTGCAAAAAATATCTAAAGAAGAATGGGACCAAATATTAAGTAGTTTAAGTTTAAAATCGGCACTAGATATTTCAGGAATAAGTTATTTTGATTAAGAAAGCAGGCAGCAAAACACATGCTATTTTCAGGAATTTTGTACTAGTATATACAAACTGGTTTAATTCCAAATAAGTGGAAAGTGGCTCAGCTATATACAATCATCAAAAACAAAGATTGGAATACAATCTCAATAACATAAAACCCATTGCACTTTTAGAAACTTTTAGGAAATGTGTCACAAAAATTTTCAAATAAGATTTTATATCAGGTTTTCTGTCTTTTGTTTATTAATTTTTTTTTTAGCACCTTCATATTTATGGGTTGTTCAACAAAAGCTCCTATACATATCCTAAATTCAATTATAAAAAAGGCATTGGAAAAAAGAAAAGAGCTTTGGATACTCTTGCAAGACATGCAAAAGCTTTCGACTTAGTCTCACTGGAAATGTTAGAAAAAGCTCTTGTACAACTAAAGCTTCCAGCTACTACAATTAATTTTATTCTAAACCTCTTTAGTAAACGTTAATTAAAAATTATTACAGCTCTTGGACTTAGCAGCAGTTTTAAGGCCATAAATGGGTAGACCAGGGTGAAGTAGTATCACCCCTGGTCTAAGACCCCAGACATCACTCATATAGGTCATAACTGGATTTTGGCCAATTTTGACCCAATTTGCTGAAAATGACAAAATATATTTGTTTAAATAACTTTTGATCTAGTGATCAGAATTGAATCAACTTTTTTTTGTTAGATGCGCCTCACTAAGATCTTCATTTTAAAAAAAGTTTGTTCAAATTGGTCTACTAGATGCCAAGATAATTGGCAAAAAATGTTTTTTGCTTCTCAAATTTTAGGGTTTTTGCTAAAAAAAAAACAAGTATGACTTCTATACTAGATATCTGGGTCCTCCTGGTCTGGAGAGTCTTTTATGATCCACTTCTTTGTTATGCACAAAAAGAAACCAAACTGGGCTATGATCTGAGCCTAGATAAGAATAAGGTATATTCCAGAAACTACTCAACCTGGGATGTATGATACAATGTAGGTAGCCAGTAACAAGCAACAATTAGAAGCAATTATAAAGATTGCAGAGGAGTTCTACAAGATAAATGATATTAAGATCAATCCCAAGAAGTTTAAGTTAGTAGTATTTATACAAAAGAGAAAAAGTCAATTATATTATCACAAAACAAAATTGTAGCAGAAGGGAAAGGTACTTTAGTGCATTTTTTAGGCATATAGTTGAATCAGAAGCTTACCAAAGAAAAAAGAAGTAAGATAAAATGATTAAATATTATTAACAATAATTTAGAAGGTTCTTTAAACTTAAATGATTTTGTTGAGTTAGAGGGATTATATTGTTTTAGTAATAATTTAACTTCTTTAAAATTAGATAATTGTTTGAAGTTAAAAGAATTTCATTGTTGAGATAAAGATATCAAAGCAAAAGCGAAATGGATTATACAACAATTTTGTAAAACACTTTATCATAAAAAACTGACATTTAGCTAACTCTCATATATTAATAACATGTATTCTTTCTAAATTGGGCTACATATTACAAACAACCAATCTCATGAAAGAATTTAGATGAAATCCAGCAACCTTTTTTAAGACTGGTGAAAAACAAAATAGAGTTTGCACGTTCAACAAGTAATTGTCTAGTTATGCACAATAATCTAGACAATTGTAAAAAGCTTAGTGATGAAGTCTTTACAAAACAAATAACAGGCCTTATATATAGGTTAAATAGTATAGGAATTGAGGCAAACTTCACAAAGAAATGTATAACACAAGGTTGGTTCCTAGCAGTGCTAAGTGAAAGATTACCTAAAGAGTTAGACATAACAACTCTAGAGAAATTATAGAAAGGCATCTTGGACTGCTCAATTTTTTTTAAAGCAAAAGAGAGAAATCTCGAAATAACACTTACTAAAGACACTGTCACTCCAGAAATTTCCATAGTTAAGATAAAGAGTTTACTATAACAAAAGCTTTTATCGGTCATATAAGCATATAAACCAATTTAGCCTAACATATATTGGACAATTAATCAATTTCAAAAGGAAAAATATGATTACCTGGCAACAATTAAAAAAAGTTTTAGGCCTTTCAAGTCAAGAAAAGAAAGCTTGTTGGTTTGCAGAATTAGAAAGGGAAATAATTATAGATACAAACACAAGAGAAATTGCAGCAAACCTTAATGTGCCTGAATCTAATTTACTAGTTTTGGAGATCAAAAAGATCACTACTTTGGAGAACTGATAAGTAAAAAACTGGGTTGTATATAACTTTGATCTAAACAACCAAAAATACAGTAGAATAATACAAAAGGGTAAAAAAGAAGTACTTGTTGAGCATTGGTATGATAGCTCATCTCAAAAGTCTGCATTGTCAAATGCAAAGTCTATCAATCTGGTGGAGAAAGAAGTAAAAGCGTATATACAAGTTAGATCAAAAAAAAAGATATCATAGGGGTGCTTCCAAGACCGTATAAGGAAGAAGAAAAGCATAAGTTCCCAATAAACTTAAATATGGTTTCTGGTGTAAGAAAAAGAAAAAGATTAAATAGCATAGTTTCAGAAGAACAAATTTTTAGTAGTATTAGCATAGTTACTGTCTTGAAATAGAATTAATTTTAAAGGAGAAGCTAAAAAGTAAAACAGGGTATCTTTTGGTAAATAGCTTTAGGAAAAATTTAGATAAGAAATTTGAAAGGTTCATTTTTTATACAAACAGTTCTTTAGTAGAGAGTATGGGTAATAATGATCCCTGTTGCACTATAGGAGCTGGGTGGGTTCAAATAAGCGACACGAAGGAAAATTTTTGAATTAAAGCATTTCAATGGCCATTATCAACAAAGGCAAAACTCATAGCAATATGAACTATGCTCTTAACAATTCTAAGTACAGCAAAAGGTATAGTATATACAGACAGTGCAGCAGCAATCTGTGTGATTGAATTAGGATTTTCTCTTAAATTAGCAAGAAGAGCGCAAAAGTGGTCTGATAGTAAAATTGTAGATCTAATAAAAACTAAAAACATCACCCTAGAGCTCAATAAGGTTAAAAAGCATAGCAACAACAAATGGAATGGCTTAGCAAACAAACTAGCAAAAAAAGGTTGTGAAGCATCAGAAACAATTCAAATAAAAGTAGGAGAAAATTTAAGATTCCAAAGTGTTTTATATTGGAAAAATTGGCTAGTAGAGATGCCATCTCAAGTGTTCATTAAAATACTCAATAATATATATATAGGTGCTAAGTGATGTCGATCACAAAGTTTGTATAGTACAGTACAAAATGATAGTTGCAATAACAAAAGCTGGTCGATGTTCTGGAAGAAGCTCAAGAAAGTAACCAGTATATGGGCTGTTACGTATTAAAACAGACCTTTTTTGCAATTTTTTAAAAATTGAGTTTTCATTAGATTTATATAAATTTTGGTATGATTGGTATTTTTCAATTATAAATAAAAGTCGATTTGAATAATAAAAAATCAAGATAATTGTAAAAGAAAAATTACACGAGGCCGTGTAAGACCAACACATTACGAGATTACCCAATAGTCACCTGTTATATTTAACGAATCAAAATCGTGAAATTTAATTAATCCCGGATCAGTCTGAAAATCAAACCAAATAATTAAACTCAATTATCTCAAAATGAAATATATGTAAAAAAGGGCTGTTTTAATACGTAACACCCATATGAGGTTCAACAATTAGAAGAAGTAAAAAAGCCTGTTTTATTATTAAATGCCTTTTAGAAAATCTGCATCTTCTTGATTTACTGAATAAAAAAAGACCAGACCTTTACGAATCTTCAAATTGTCTAAGTTGCAATACAGACGCCAAGGAAGTACATGATCATTTAGCAGAACATGAAGGCTATGAAATTTCATAGTGGAGTATTCAGTTGGTAGCAACAGAATTTGCTTGAAACAATCTGTCAAAAGACATTTGGAAAAGACTGTCCAAAAGGACTTGCTAAATCTAATCTTTGGAAAAAAGTATGAGGAAATAATTAGAGCACAAAAAGGGTTAATTAAGGGTTTGTTTTGACACAAAGCTTAGATAAGAATTCAAAAGCAGCTCTGCTTTAACAAAATAACAAACCATATTTTTGAAAATATTCTAAATATAGCATGGAATAGTCTTTTTGAAATTATTTGAAAAGATCGTTGTCAGACAATGAATGAATGGGAGAAAGAAAGGGAATTGTATGCAAAAAAAAATGGAAGAAAAAGGCTAGACATAAAGGAGAAAAAAGGGAAAATAAAAAAAGCAAGACTTTGAAATATCAGAAAGAACAGTACAAAAAGTGGAAAGAAAAGGTTTCAGAAAGACTAAAGATGACAGAAAGTTTGGTAGAAGAAGAGATGCTAGGCTTCATCGAGAAGAGTAAAAAGCCCTTTTGGCATAGTCACTAATAAGTCATCACCGAAACCTATTTAATTAGGGAAACAGTATGATAGGGTACACTTAGGTCCTTTTTAAAAAACCGAGTGGTGTTAGGCTTACATAAGAAAGAACCAAATATTTTGTAAAAAATATTTTAGCATAGTATTCTTTTGTTTACTCGCAAGTATCTAGCAAACTTGTCAAAGAGTAAAAAAAAAAAATAATAATAAATAAAAAATATAAAATTTTATATTAAATTGCAAAACCTTGTGAAATATCGTTTATTTTTTTTTAAAAAATTTTGAAAATTTGCGAAAATTTGCAAAATATTATGAATTATTGTGAAAACATCACAAAATATGCAAAATATTATTTTCTGCAACCCCCAAAGAGGGTAATTAAATAGAGATTTGCATTTTTTATTTGGTCTATTTTAAAATAAATTTTATAATATTTTGTGAAATATTCTACATTAATTGTAAGAATTTCAAAATATTATGAACTGTAACAACTTTCGTAAGTTTATATTTATTTTTTTTTCTTGGATTCAAAGTGTCTGCTTTGGGATCTGGAAACTTTATTCAAGATTGTAGGACCATCAGTAATCCACACATAGAGGAACTACCGGCATTTGTTACAATGATAAGAGTACAACTAGCTACACGTGCACTTTTGGTGCCTAATTTGAGTAGTTCACCTGAAGGTTTTACACTAGCTGCCATACCTGCAGATCTACTATGGGACCTGTCTATTTAAACTTTCTGATCCCTGTTCCTCTTGCCAACCCTCTTGTATTACTAGAACATTGTTCTAGATGCTGGTTCTGTGCCCTTAGGACTCTATACCCTATAGCAGATATCCTTGTGAAAAACTTGGTAGAGTGGTACCTGTGCCACCCAGATATTCACTTACACTTCGGTAACTTATGCATTCATTAAAGCAAACAACTTGCAGTCAGGCATTATCCTGCAACCACTACCATTACCTACTCTGCCCTTGTGAAGTTTACCCAACTCCCAGTACCTGCATCCTACACAGGTCAAAATTATATACATCGATATAATATCGGGTACCCGATATGTAATACAGTATATATATATATGATATGTACCTGATATGTGTAAGATATATTTATACATATACCCGATATGTGTAGAGTTCATGCAAAATATCGTACACATATCGGACACATATAGTACACATAGTATATATATCATATGTATCGGGTATATATTGTATATATAAATCCTGTAATATATCATGTACCCGATATAAATAGTAAATACGTATATGTTATTGTCCAAAAAGTGGGCAATAACCAAGAATCAATACCAGATCAGATGATCGGATATTGACGGAATGGCCACTGGCTGCTTCGCAGCCAGTGTGACATTCCATCATTATCCGATCATCCAATCTGGGATTAATTTTTGGTTATGTCTATTTCGCGGATAATAACTAATTTATTCCCAGGTTCTTATTATACTTCTATACTATTTTATCAAAGTAAAGTTGCTCATTTCATAAAGTTTAGCTTACTACACTACAAACTATTTTTAGATTTTTTCTCTTTCTTTTCTCTCTCTTTTTTTTAGCCAGCGACTTTTATTTTTGTTTATAACTAATAGTTTAAAAAATTCGTATTCGTATATCATGAAAAAAGTAAAAAAAAGGTATATATCAAAAAGAATTATGAAAATTCTAGATCGGCCCGAATCTGAAATCTGGGCAATAATTGAGAAGAAATAGTATAGAAGTATAAATAAGAACTGGGAAATAAATATCATATACATATCAGTATAACCAATGCATAACGGACATACAGTTCATATTTCATTATTTTAGTATTTAAATTATTTAATTTATTTTACTATATACGTAACAATAACAATTTATGGCATAAAATATATATGATACAACAAAAATTTATTAAGCTTATACTATACAACAAAATATACAATAATTATTATAGTGTCAACTATTAATACTGCTAAATCAAAACTAAACTACTCTAATCTATTAAATCTAGATAATCATAATCAACTCTAACCCTAACAACTAATTCATTGACAATAGTACAAATACACCTATTAACCAGAACAAAGAAATAATTGCCCAAGGAAATTCAAAACGTCCTTAACAACCAAGAAAAAAAAGATACATTAAAAACAGTTCACAAGTCAGAAATACAAGAAAGCACAAAACCACTCTAACTATTACTTACCTAAAAATACTCAACTAAATAACTCATGCTAACTCTAAAGACTTCATATACCACCAGACCAACGGCGAAATGATGCTAACACGGATCAACGAAATCGTATGGTGCCAAAATACACGGCAAACAAGAAACACAAACCAACAAGCAACATGAAGCAAATGGCAAGCAAGCAGCAAAACAAACAGCAAAAAAGTGGTAAAACATATAGGCAACAAAATCCACAACAACGAAATTATAGCTCCACAGCAATAACACCAAAATGATGACACCAAACTACAACACCAAGGCGACGACACGGTGACGACACCCAACAACGAATAACATAAGTAGTGACACCATAAAACGCGACAAGTAACAAAAAGAAGCGACACTGTCGACAAAGAAAAAGCTCTGAAATGGATGACTCCAACAACGAAAGAAGTACCAAAGTGAATGGCTCCAACAATGAGAACCCAAAAATCGAAAAAAAATTAGATAAAAAAACAAAAAAACAATTTAACTTACCGATATCAGTTATATATTGATCTTGTGTAACTAATTATCATCTAAAAATAAATAAAAACCCCACTTAACTACTGTAATAAAAAAATAAATAAAAAAAATAAAAAGAAAAAGTAAAAAAAAATTTTAAAAAAAGAAAAAATAAAAAAAAAATAAAAAATGATAAATTAAAAAATTATTAAAAAAAATACTTTTTTACACAGGATTGCTCATGATAATGCATAAAAAATAAAACCCCCCGAAATAAAAATACTTTTTAATTCTCAAACCCCTTATTATTATAATATTCCGTGAATTTATGTTGGCATGTGTTATTCGTAATAATGTATTATATGGTTGTACATGTATTTTTCGAAGTGCAGTGGTACACCTTTTTAAACTTGTGTAGTAGGCTTATTTGCGTTTTTTTGAGATATTGCGCTGGCTCATTTCACAGAGTACTATAAGAGCAAGGATCACAACCGGTTTTTCTTTAAAAAGTTGCATTTATCAATTACAGTAATAAAAAAAAAAGCGAAATAATAATAATAAAATTAAAAAAAAGCGAAAATAATAATAATAATAATAAAGTAAAATTAAAAAAAAAAATTAAATAAATAAATGCGAATAAAAATGAATCATATTTGAAAAACAAATAATAAAAAAAATAAAGTAAATAAATAAATAAATAAAAATAATAAATATTAAAAAAAAAGCGAAAAAATAAAAAAATCAAATTAAAAAAATAAAAAGTTTTAAAAATGTTAAAAAAAAAAATAAATAATAAAAAAAAAATTAAAAAAAAAAAAANAAAATTTAAAATTAAAATAAAAAGTTTAAAGTAAAAAAAAATAATAAAAAAAAAAATAAATTAATTTTACTATAATTTGGTTTTTTTTCGATTTTTAATTTTTTTTCGTTCTTTTTTTTGTTTTAATTTATTTTTATTTACTTTTTTTTAATTCATTTTTTTTATTATAATTTATTTATTTTTTTTAATTAATTTATTTAGGGCAGATAGATATTTTTAGGTGGGTAAGTTTCATAGGTATGCCATATATGCAATAGCAGAAATAAAAAGCAAATTTCTGGTTATTCCCTGCTATAGGGATAACCAGAAATTTACTTTTTATTCCCACTATTGCATATATGCACTAGAGATGCAATCCGTTATCTAAAATAAAATTAAACTAGTGGATATCCGGATCACATCTTGAGTATTAACAACTTATGTTAAAAAAGGAGAAGTTTATTTTCGAAATTAAAAATTTTGCTATCGCTTTTAGAAATTCCTATTGCTGTATCTATCTGGTACTTAATATATACCAAATTAAAAAAAAATTTTAAGTAGTAAAAATTTTTTTTTATATCATAAAGATAATTTTTTTTGAATATATAGAATATCTGCATTGTAAACAATGATTTAGAATTATAATATATGTAAATTTAAGAATTATTTTTATTACATATACACATCGGGTACCCGATATATCCAAACTATACGATATGTATATGGTAGGTTACCGATATGTAGTATTTTAATTATAGTAATATGGTACCCGATAGGTACCCGATATATTGGATTTTGACCTGTGCTATCACCTTCTTAAACCTCTCCTGGTACTTTCTAAACTTCCAATCTGATAGCTCGGAAAAATTGGTCTGCCTGGGCTTTAAGTACTCTGATGATCTCCCTTTTTTTGGTACATGATTCCGAAACATATGTCCTTTTCCTCTGGTACGACTCCAGTAGTCTGATTGGTGAAGGACTCTTCCAAGCCTATTTTGTACAGATTTTTTCTGGCTTTGGCTCAATTTAACTCCATTCTGCAGTACCGTCGAAAGTTCAGTTACCTCTTCACTCGGGTCTTGCCAAGCATGTTCCTTTTCTCGCACTCTTGAGAGAATCTTTATGCACTCGAAAGCTCCCAATACGTTTATTGGTATTACAAAATCCAATGCGCCCTTGGTGTGACCCAGATTAAAGATCTACTGTTTCAGCTTGGTTTTCCAGTTCAGATTACAGTAACAGGTATAATTTTTAAAATGTTTCTAGTAGGATTTGGTAACAATTATCCAATCTGCTAAGTCGCCACATCCTCGTAAGTTTATATTTATATAATTCACTAATGTAGTTATACAAAGTTTTTCAAAAATATTGCTTTACTACTAGAGAATAAATTAGTACCCTTATATTACACCAAGCTTTTTCTAATAAAATATTAAAATACTAATAAAATATAACTAGAATAAGCTAATCATTTGCTAATATAAAAGTATATATCAGTCATATAATATATTTGTTTAGAACAAAACAAAAAACTTATATTTTCAAATCATTGGCAATTTTTGTTCATCTGTTCATCATGTAATTAATAATTTGTTTGTCTATTAAAAATATAAAACAAGAGAAGAAATACAAAAATCAAATTAAATTTTGCTAATTTTGTACAAATTGAAAATGTAACTTTGCCAAAAACAAATATTTACTAATTTTAAGATAATATATATATATATATAAATAAACTCTAAACAACTTTATTTAGAAAATAAAAGTAGGTTAGGGTGCTGACATTTATTACCTAATATCCATTTACTATAGGGGCTTACCCCCACCCAAGGTAAGATCTATAAATAGAATTTTGGCCAATCAAATTTAACTAAGGTAAGATTTTTCTTGACCCCCACCCCCTAAAATATTACCTAATAAATGTCAGCGCCCTTATCTTGTAAAAAAAAAAGATCCATCTATGTACTAAAGTTTAAATTTTTAATTTATCAATATAAACCTTTTTTTTACAGTTGACCCTCATTAATATCAACCTCGTTAATATCAACCTAAGTCACAAACCAAATTTTTATAAATTTTTATATATTAAAATCCCTTTATATATAAACTTTAATATCAATTCTTATTAATATCATATTAACATGAATATAATGGTGGTTCAAATAGGTTAATATAAACAAGAGACAACTGTATTAGAGTAATCTACTTTGGGCTCTTAAGCAAAATTGGTTAGCATATAATTTTCACATACCTTTATAAACCTTTTACTAAGTAAAAAATAGAATTAGAGTTAGTAAAAAAAAATTTTTTTTAAAAATTTTTTAAAAAAAATTAAAAAAACTTTTTTTTTTTGCTAAATTTAACCACAATTTTCATTTAGTAAAAGGTTTATAAATATTATTTTGACAAATAAATATATGTAAAATTACATGCAAAACAACTTTGCTTAAGAGCCCAATGTAATTACTTTAAAAAAAAAAAGTTTTATATTAATAAACCAAAAATTTTAATTTTAGTACATTTTTTTTTACAAGATAACCACTTCCATCTTCTAAGTTGTTTAGAACATGTTTTTACATATACTTATCATCTTAAAGTTAGTAAATATTTGTTTTTGACAAAGTTACACTTTCGATTTGTACAAAATTAGCAAAATTTTAATCCGATTTTTGTACTACCTTTTTCTTCCCTTGTTCAATATTTCCAAAAAATCTAATTTTAAGTTAATTTTAGGCCAAGAAACATCAAGCTACAAAGTTTATAGTAATTTTATATGTTTTTTATTATAATTTCATATATAAACAATTTACATATAATATTTCTGGATTACTGATATAATATTTGACGTTAAACACTGGTTATGAAGGCAATTTACTAAAAATAGAAAAAATAGGTTAGAATTATAAATAATTACATTTGTTAATAGCACGCCTCATTTACCAAGACTCGGACTTTCTCGACCAAGGCCAATAAACCATCCACTTGTATCCACCTGACGAAAATCCACTTGGATTCAAACAATGGCATTTTTTGGTTGTGGAATTTTCGAGATTGCTGTTAATGGACCGCGACATAGGGATATCGACTGAATAGTCTTGATACATATCAGCCAATATCAACTGGAGTTTAGAAAATTATTGCGATTAAATCGTTAAAATTTATAACCCAAGGTCAAAAAAAAAAATGGAGACTACTTACAACATCAGGGACTGGATACAATCTTAGAGTATGATCATAATCTCTATAAATAGGCTTCATAAACAACGGAAACGGACATAAATGTGATTGTTGTAGTAAAGTTTTTGTAACCTGCAATTTGTTGAAGCACAAAAGTAAATTTAAATTTTTGGAATCAGTCGAATAAAGAATTAAACTAGTCTACATGTATTTCTGGGCTCTCCTGTGCATTCAACAGCCTTGGTGTTCGAATACTATTCCGTTTAATCTTATAAACGATATCTTCGCGGAAAATCACTATTTCTTGACTGCAATATTTTATTCTTGATAAAGTATGAAATGGATTTAATTAACTTTTAGCATAACATTCCTCTTTTGTTCTCAACAACTACCTGCAAGGATTGCTAGTAAATACAGCCTTAGGTATTTTACTTTTTAATCGGGAAGTGTAAATATTTGGTATGTGTCTCTGTGGAGATCTTCCATTCAAACAAAAATCAGAGTACCCAGGTACAAATACAAAATGTGAATATCTTGCTATGCTAGGAAACTCTGCAATAAGATTCCCCAGACCGTCAAAAGCAGCTTGAATGCAAATAATTGTGTATTAGCAGTAATGATCAAGTCATTAATATTTGAAATAGAGTACAAAACTATTTAAACCTCGGTATTTAGCGGAGTGAGCTTCCGTGTTTACAAACGGTTCTGATAAAAAATTTCCAATCAACACGAAAACAAACGGAATCGAATTTTCATCTTGATAAATTTTAAAGATCGTTCGTAATTTAACAAGCGTCTAAATGTATAAATTAATAACCAAATTTGTAACATAGAAATCTAAAAAATATAAAGAATACAACAAACCTTTGATTGATCTAACCACAAATCGGAAATTATAACCAAAAAAGTATTTTTCCATTCTCTTTCATATCTCTTAATAATTTCCTGAATTTTATAAAGGTTAAAATTATAGTAATCTTATAAAGCGATTAGACTGCATAACAATTAACGAAACAGATATAAACGGAATACCTCATCTTCCAACGAATTTGGTATTCCCAAAAAATCCAAATGTCCAAATTCTTTTCTATTATATAAAAAAGATAGAAATAACTATTCATAAAACCTTCTATTGGGCATCTTAATTCTAATATACCTTGTATCATCTGGATCTTCCAAAGGTGGATGTTCTATACTGGTTACTTTGAATTTTTGAACCTCGATATATCGCCCTTTGGCAAGGATAAAATTACCTTCAGTGTAAAATCCGTGTATTTCCTTTTGATACAATATTATATTTAAAAATAAAACGGAATTTTTATACAAGAATATTATTCTAAAAAAAAAAAAAACAAAAAAAAAGCATCCTTACGCATTCGGATAAATCCAGCCAAATTTGCCAGTCCCTATCCTCGAGTTGATATTTTCCTTCTGAAAAAGTAAGCATGCCAAATATTGTGAACTCTTCGCCTTCTCGCCCACGTAGGTCTTTTAAAGAAGGAAGCTGGATTCGACATTAAATCTTAGAATAAAGGGATTATACGATTATATGACTTGATAATCTAATTCACCTTATTTTCGAACTTATTAGAACCTGTGAAACGTTTTAAATATCCTGATTTCCGTTTCAATCGTTGATTTATCAGATCAAATCTTTCAGAATAAACCGGTGCTTTGGAACTAAAAATCCCAATAACTTTTGGTTTATCGTGTCTTATATAAATGGTGTTGATATTAATATTTCATACAACATAATGATTTTATGGAGTCAAATAAATTTAATTACCTTATAAACCCCTTATTTTCGTTTGAAAACTTCCAACGTGGGATGTCAAAAACATTAATTACATGAAAAAATTTGTCTCTATCGACTTCTTCGGGCGTCATTGTTTCGACATCTCTAATCTTCTCTTTTTGGGAAATTTGTAAAGCTTTAAAAACTTCCTGTAATTTTTCGAGTTCAACAAAGTCAACTTGTCCTTTAAATTATTTGTCCAACATTTCAATTAATTTTTCATTTAATGATATAAATATTCATATTCCTTTTTTAGTATGAAATACCATTCTGCTTGATATATGCGTTTGCTATTTCTTCAATTATATTAGATATATTGTTCTTTTGTAAATTATTTCTTTGAATGATATCACCAAGCTCCTCTTCTAAATACTGTGTTGATTCAGGGCGAATTATCAACCCATAAATGGTATTGAACTGATGTAAAATCATTTGTGTAAGCGACATCGTCGTAAACTCGAGGCCGTAGATTCAAGCGCGTTTTCATGCAAACCACGCGTCTTGGAAGCTTGATTGGTTGTAAATAGCACAGCAGTCACACAATATGTCACATGAAAATTTTTACACATAAAATTATAAAATTACTATAAACTTTGAAGCTTTGATGCTTCTTCCCCTACATATTATTTAAAATTAAATTCTTCGGTAATATAGAACAAGGAGAGAAAAAAAAATTGAGCTTAAAAATCGAATTAAAATTTCGCCAATTTTGCACAAAACGAAAATCTAACTTTGCCAAAAACAAATATTTGACGATTTTAAGATAATGAGTATATGTAAAAACATGCCTAAACAACTTAGGAGACAGAAGGTAGGTTATCTTATAAGAAAAATGTGTTACCTATGTACTAAAGTTAAAATTTTTGGGGTACCCTTTTTTTTTATTAGATAACCTAATTTGGGCTCTTAAACAAAGTTGTTTGGTATGTAATTCTATTTGTATCAAGATCAAACCACATTTTCTTGAACCATTTACTAAGTGAAAAATGAGATTAAAGTTAGAAAAAAAAATTTTTTTTAAAAAATTTTTTAAAAAATAAATTTTTTCAAACTTTAACCCTATTTTTTTTTTTTTAGTATCAAAGTGCCCACTTTGGGGATTGGCTTTTATTTAATAAAATATTTTAGACCTTGGCACTCTATATAGAAGGATATCTGATATTTGTACATTGATGAAAATACAACTAGCCTTACCTGCTACTTTTGGTTGCCTATTTAAGTAGCCACCTGAAGGTTCTATACTAGCTGCCATATCTACAACCTACATACTGGCATTGCCTATTTAAACTCTCTGATTTTTTGCCTTTTGCCAGTTTATTTTGTATTACTCAAATACTAACTGCACTCTTAGGACTAGTTTATTCTTAGTGGGAAACTTGGTGAGTGTTTTCCTAGTGTTTTTTCGTTTCATACAGGTATTACGTGTACATATTTGGTTATCCGCAGATGATTCAAATATCCGAGTTATAATCATAGCTAACCAGGTATGTATATCCTAGTGTTTGTACTCGGATCAAGTACTATCTGGTTATTCGCAGATGATTCAGATATCTGGGTTATAGTTATAGCTAACCAGGTATGTATATTCAGATAATATCCCAGATAGTAAAAACCTGAATATCCGAGTTAGACTATCCAGGTTGGACTATTTGTTAGGCTATTCGATTAGCTATTCAATAGGCTATTTAGGTTAAATTATAAGTTATAATCTAATTTGGGTAACTTTATGTTCATTATTTATTTATAAAAACACTACAATAATGATCAAAAATTCAGGAATTTGTCTAATATACTAAACAGGTATTAAATATTAAATATTTAGGTATGCCCAAGATTATTTACTCAATATAATTTTTATTGATCCAGGTCTGCTATATGGATAAAAATTTGGTGGAATGTAGCAGACTTAGGTATTGTATATGTATTAATATATCAGGTCAAAAATAGATCTTACAAGAAAGAATTTCCTGAATATTAAGTCTATTTTTAAAATTATCAATATTGTAAAGAATGCATACAATATATAGAGGATCTAATGAATAAATGCTTAGTTGCAGAACCTTAAAGAAATTATTTAAGCAAGTTAAAAATATCAAAGACTTAGAAAAAAATTTTTAACATATAATCAAGTCGTATTTGTACAATTTTGTTCCAATCCATATTACTAGCATGTAAGTAAAAGTATAACTTATCATGTATAATCTACTTAAATTTAAAATGCAAAAAAGAAGACTTTGTTTTAGCTTTGGCTATTCTTTAAAAAGGTACATTTTAGCAGTTAGCATATTAATATGCTTGGTATTATAAATCATCATAACTTTAAAATATTACAAAGACTTAAATACTAAAAACAAACAAATATGGTGCAAGAAGCCTATACTAGACAATAAAATAATATAACTTTTAAATGCATCAACTTTTTGTAGAGACAATATTTTTAAAAAATATTTGGCAAATTTGTAGAGCTTATTATAATGAACAAAGTTACCGGTCAGATTTTTAAAATGTTGCCTTAATAAAAGTTATAACACTTTAAAGCTAGTTAAAATTGAAACACATAGTAATTATATAAAACAATAGTAATCTTTAAAACACATCAACTTTTTATAGAGAAGGTTTTTCAAAAAAATATTTGGCAAATTTATAGAACTAATATTGCTCTACAAAGTTACCGGTCAGTTTTTTAAAAAGGCAATTACTATTTGTACACTAGTGTATAAACACGGATATATATGATAACTTAACACAGGTATGTATGATAACTTAAAATTTTGCTTATGAAACCACTCTTTGGGCTCTAACAAAAAAAATTCCTTGCAAAATTTTATATAAACTATAACACCTTCCAATTCCAAAGCTGACTCTAACCCTAATCTTAAATTAATTTTGGTCTATAATAGAGATGGGCACCATGCACATGACTGCATGCATGCATGCAGTTAATTTTGGCCAGCATTAAGAAATTAAATTATAAATTTGGTCAAAACATGCATGCATGCATGCACGCATTTGCATGCTAAAATGAAAAAATGTTGCATTTTGCTCATCTCTAGTCTATAATTTATATTTTACACGGATTTGCAAATCAATTAATTAGTACCTGTATACATACACGTAGTGTACAAATAGTTTTTTCCTTTTAAAAAACCTCTTGCACAAAAAATTATAGTGTTTTAAAAATTGAAACATGTTGAGTATAGGCTTCTTGCACCATAATAAAACTCTAAATAAAATCAAATACTAAATTAAGTAAAAGAAATTATGAAACAAATTGTAGCAGTTATAATTTATCAAATGCATTTGCTAAAGTTATGATTACTTGCAATAAAAGATTGCTAAAGCCCACAAAATTCACACAAAAAAAGATTATTAAAGCCTATCAGATGTAATAAATTCTCATAAAATGTATAGTAAAATATTACCAAAGTTTATAAAATAGGCTAGGTGCTACGAAAAGAGACCAAATTAACAAAACAAAAAATCTGCAGAAAATCAATTTTTGTATTGTAAATCTTATAATAACTTATAAAAAAATGCAAACTTTAAAAAGCTACACTACAAAATTTTATTAATACAACAACTTATATGTTTTAAGTAAAAAATGGTTCTAATATCATTCTAAACTGATTTATATAAAAAAATTATTTTTGAAAAAATTGTCAATTTGGCCCCTTTTTCTAGCACCTACAGTAGTCCAAATGTATACAAAGAAAGTTTTTTAAAGAGCCCAACAAATGCATTCAATAAATAAAGCCTATTGGATATAATAAATTTGCATAAAATGGATAGTAAAATATTACCAAAGTTCATAAAATGTACACAAAAAAAGTTTTCTGCTATGCAAAGATAATTTTCTAAAGAAGCCCATCAAATGCATTCAATGAATAATAAAATGGTACTTACATAAATATGAATACTTTGATATAGTCTCGAATTTATATAAAAAGTTGCAGATTTATTCTTCATTGTATAAATAAAATTTTGAAATAACTATATACTATTGAATACTCTAACATTATTAAAACTTTATCTAAAACAAATCCTTTGCGTACAAACTATTTCTCATCTATTTTTTCTAACAATCATGAATAGTCACAATGAATATAGCTCTGATAACAACTTTCATGCTAATTTAGATACTGATCTCTATACTGACTCTTATGCCAACTCTTATACTGACTTTTATACCAGCTCTTATACCGATTCTTATACCAACTCTTATATTGATTCTGATACCGAATCTCAGAGTAATAACATTTCTAGTAACACAATTAGAAGAAAAGCTGTAAATGAATATGCAGAAGGAAAAGATACAAAAAGGATTTGAGTAAATATTACTAGTTCAACAAACAAACCAAGCTATGTGTGGAAATATTTTCAGATAGTAAAGGAGCATGTTGTATGGTACAAGATAATAAAATAGTTAAAATAGTATAACTTTAAAATGCATCAACTTTTTGTAAAGACAATATTTTTAAAAACTATTTGGCAAATTTACAGAGCTTATTATAATGAACAAAGTTACTGATCAGATTTTTAAAATATTGTTTTTATAAAAAGTTATAGCACTTTAAAGTTAGTTAAAATTAAACATATAGTAATTATATATAAAACAATAGTAATCTTTAAAACACATTAACTTTTTATAGAAAAGGTTTTTCAAAAAAATATTTAGCAAATTTATAAAACTAATATTGCTCTGCAAAGTTACTAGTCAGTTTTTTAAAAAACCTCTTGTACAAAAAATTATAGTGATTTAAAAATTGAAACATATTAAGTATAGGCTTCTTGCACTATATGTAAAATAATTGTACTTCGAAAAGGTGAAGAGGTCGATTGTGATACAAGTTACAAGTATGATAGTAGAACTGAAAATATTAGCTATATGAAGTATGGAATTTTAGAACCTGATGATCTCAAATCAAATTCAAACAAAAAGCATCAATTAAATATTAATAAAATAGTTAGGAAAGTAATACCTCATAAAGAAACTGTACAAGCAGAATTAAGGAGAGTTACTGCAGAATAGCTAGTTACAGATTTTTTGCCCTTTAATACATTCATGAAGTAGATTATAGAAAAATAATTAATAAAATTGATTCAGCTTTTACACCACCAAATAGTAAAAATATTAGAAAAGTACGAAATAAAGCTCCCTGGCCTAACAAACAGTAGAACACCAACCGCTCTACAAGAAGTTGGAAGTACAGTAGTACAGAAATGTATTACGAAATCCAGTTGGGAGTAGCTGTGTTACATAGGAGGAGTGAGAGCTAGCTTGCTGAGGATAGGGGTGGTTCTCACTCAGGCCAGTTACGCAACACAGCCGGTGCTCACCTACCTTTAGGGGAAGTATTTGCTAACCAATCCAGATAGCATATCTGCAGTAATATACGATAAGATTACTGAGAGTAGTGGGCAAAGCTTAGCTTGTGCCCCACCAGCGCATGGGTAATCTCAGGACACCAAGGTTTAGGAAGTAACCGTGAGGTTACGATCGTCTGGGCAAGGCCCTTGCATCTACTTGGAAGTATAGGATCAGCAATATGAGAGAAGCAGAGAAAATAGTAAATAGCAGAATAACAAAATAGTGAGTAGTCCAAAAATCCAAGTTATACAGAAAATGGGATATGAAAAGCTCTGGTAGGTTTAGGTCACAGATAGTCAAGAATGTCTGAGTCTCTTGTACTTAATATAGTATAATATTGTATCATAATATATACAAACATATACTTAATAATAAAGTCTTCGAGGCACGACCTCACCTTAAAAAAAAAAAATATTAGAAAAGATATTACTATTGCCTATTATAAAAGTGTAAAAGAATTAAAAAAATTAATTCATACTATCTGTGAAACTACCTCAATTACTACAGACCTATGGATATTTCAAAATATTGATGGGTATATCAGTATATCAGTGTGACTGTCCATTGGTTGACAGAGAACCTTGAAGTTCGTGATGTTAAATTAGGCATTGAAAAGATGAATTACTCACTAGGGTGTAAAATGTCATATAATCTACAAACATAGTGAAGATCATATATTAAATTTTGCTAATAAAGATTTTTTGTCGATCATTCTGTTTGATAACAAAAATATATAAAATTTTAAATTGAAATAACTTTTGAACTATTTATGAGATGCATGCGAAATTATATTATTAATTCCTTTTAACATTCTTTTTAAAGCAATAGAGCTCTTTTTGTATTGTTCATATTAGTTAAAGCAAAAACTGATTACTAAAACATGATTAATTTTATAACAATAAAAAAAAGAGCTTTATTACCTTAAAGAGAACATTAAGTGGAATCTAACAAAGAATTTTGACTTATATATTTTTAATAGTTTAAAAGTTATTTCAATTTAAATTTTTATATCGATAATAATAATAATCGTAATGAGTGAGTTAGAAATATCAGGTCTCGTTATACAGATCATCAGAAAAATTTTGATTCATAAAAATTATTATGTAATCTTCACTATATTTGTATTTGTTATGCTATTTCATACCCTAATTATCTACATACCAGTTAGAGTTGCGACCCAAACCTGTTTATTAAATTACGATATTACTACTTAATTTGGGTTTGGGATTCAGGATTTTTACTTAGTTTCGACTTATATCCCAAACCCAAATATATGTCACATTTAGGTAAATAGTGGCAAACTTAAAAACCAGAGGTTTTTTAAATAAATACACCTGCATTTAACAATATAATATTAAAACTAAATTGTTAACTGAATTTATTCTGGTCTAAAAATAAAAATTGAATTCGATTTAAGACCAAATAAAACTAAAATTAGATTGCATTGGCCAATTATTATATTATTAAATATAGTTAAGCCAGTAATACATAAAGATTTTGAGTATTGCTAACAAATAACTTGTTAAAACTCAATCCCACAAAAATCTAATCATAATTTGTGCAGCGAAACACATATAATCGATATTCTAGTTACTTATTTGATTTGGTTTCAATCTTTGTCACCAATCTTAATTAAGTTTATATGACATCATTACTAGTAATTTTCTTAAATTTTCTTCAACATGCAATAAAAATATAATTTCAAATTTATACCTGCAGCACCTGTTTTTCTCACAAAGCTATTTTCAATGTTCTGATGAAACTGGTTTTGAATAAAATTATTAATTGAATTATTTTTCTATAATTGGTACTTAACTCGATTTTGGTATTAAGTTTCATGTGAGCTAGATCGCTGGCTTGATTTTCACTAATTCGATAAGGTTTTACAAAATTAAGAATTTGTTATCATTAATATTGCAAAATCGTTAGATTTGATGAAACATAAAAAGTAATGGTACATCACATGATTGAAGAAGAGAGTACACAACTTCTTGCCACAAGACACTATCACAAGAGGTTATTGCAAATTGAGCATAAAGATTACAAGGTAATGCAGAAGCAGAAATTGGGCAAGAGTGAAGTTAACTAATCAAAAAAAAAAATAAAAAAAGGGCCAAGGAGTAACAATGGAAGCAGTACATACTAGATATAAGAAAGTAGGTAACGAGAAATGGACAAGTACAATATATTACGATTGCTTTTGTCGAGAGATGTCACTATCATTCAACAACTCAGTCAATTGCTCACTTTCTATTATGTATTCTGCAATATTAAATTCAATAAAAATACCATTCCAGCATAAATTATCTACCAGCATAGTCCAAAAATCGAATAATATGTAAGTGAATGCTTTTCAGGCAATATGAAACACAGTTGCATATCAAGCAACAGATACAAACCTTGTTATGATTATTAATTCATATCTATTAAAATTCGTATAATTACCTAAAGTATGCAGATACTTGAAAAAAATTAATAAATATAATAATAAACTACATAAATTTTTAATTGAACCTCTTACTTTTATAAACGATTTTGATAGTATTAAATTACCTGATCCTTTGATCACTTTGCTATCGACTAAATTTTCTCATCAAAAAAAAAAAAAAAAAAAAAAGTATGTATACGTTAAATAAAAACCTGTATAAGCACTAGGGGTCTTAGCTGGGTCGGGTCTAGAGTGTCCAGGATTATGATCCGGCATAATATTCGCATAATTCACCTTATAGCGCATAAAATATGCGATTTCACATAATTTAAAGAAGCCCGCATAATCTCACATAATTTATCCTTTCTCTCGTATAAAGGAATTTCTATTGGTCAATTGTCATTACACAGATTAAATTACAGAGTGTATTATCAAGTCGGCCTATATTATATTCTAACTCTGGCTAATTCTCAGTAGGATCATGTGAATAATGCTGGCTAAACTATCATAGTATCTACACTTTAAAATTAATAGATCCGAATGCAGGGAATTACAGATCAGTATGGTACAGATATGATTTTATCAAACCGTACCATCACTCCCTAAAAAACCCAGCTGGAATTAATCATAATTTCTGAATTTCTGGTAGATCTAACCCTAAATTCTATGAGGCATAATAATTAAACAAACTCTATGGTAAGGTTTGATAAAACATACTAAAATCTAGAGATTATACCCGGGCCAAGTATTACCCGAGTTACCCGCGGTTAACTGGTTAACCGAATAATGACTAGAGCTACCCGGGTAATTCCACCCAAGTAATACTCAAGTAGATTTACCCAAGTAATACCCAGTTAAATATAACAGGTAATACCCGAGCAAGTATATCCAACAATACCCGGGTAATCAGATATCCAAGTAACGAATTGCAAGTAAAAGGTATCATTACCCAATTTTTCGAAATAAATTGCTATAATTTTTTATTAAATTTTATATTTGATCGCGAATTAGATCTACAATATTCTAGTCAAATACTAGTGCAAATCTACCTTCTTTTAAATTTATTGTATTAAAATGGACCCATTACATATTTCAAACACACAACAAGTCACTATGCATTAATCGTAATGCTTAGAACACCTCGATTAAGGAAGAATGATGTTCTTACATTAATTATAGATTAATTATCGATATAGAGCATCAAGTAATTCCACATTATATTAGTAATGATACTGGAACATAAGATGACTATTCAAAAACTTAGTACAATACATATTCACTTTAATATATAATATGTATATAATAGCGGATCTGTATAATACAATATTCAGAATAATTACTGCAAATCCCAATAGCATACTAATCCATATAATTTAGGCTTTAGTATTCCATTTGTAGCAATACATGATGATGGTAGTAGTGCTAAAAAATTTAACAGCCATGTGAATTCAGTAGTCTTTTTTGTCTTTAAAGTCTAAAAGACTAGCATATATAATTATAAAGATCGTTATCTACATTCCTGGTTTGCATTGCGCAGCTATTTATATTATACTAATCTACACAGTTCGATAAAATAAGTAAAGGAATTTGATTAACCACTTACAAATACAAAACCAATAATAAGGATAACTTACCAATTAGTTATTGCTAACCACATCGATAGCATGTTTCATAATATTTTAAAAAATCTGATCAATTTGTCTTTTTATAACGGAGATAATTCTATAAATAACCTTTTGATGTATCTGCAACTACATTCACATTGGCTGTAATGCACTCCTGACTAATGGCAATAATATGCAACTAGTCAACTTACACTTCATGATATTAAACTATAGTGACGATAAAATGACTTGTGGCTGCAGCTCAAACTGGACAACTAAATCGCTAAAATGCCAAATGTAAAGGTCATAATATTACTGAAACTCAAATGCGAAATTCAAACAAAAAACAAACAAACAATTAACATTCTATCCTTTTATGGTTACAGTACAATTCCCCAAAAGTTATTTTCATGCAGACCACTTACCTGACATCACACAGAGTGACGATCTGCTAAAAATGTACTAAAACTAACCCTAAGTGATGTTGGGTAAGTGTCCTATTGGAGAGCTACTTTCGAAGAATTGAGCGACACTATCCTTTTATAGGAGTAATCTAAAAACTAATATGATGCAGTATTGTATACGTCAAGGTCCATTGGCTGAATGCAATGAAAAAAAAATTGCTAAGTTTATGGTCCTAACCCTATGTGATGTTGGGTAAGTGTTCTGTTGAAGAACTACTTTCAGAGAATTGAGCGACACCATCCTTTTATAGAAGTAATCTATGATTAGATATTGCAAAAAATATATTAAGTGTATCATAAAATGCAAAATTCACAAATCCTAAAATAGTAAAATAAAATTATACTACTATTGTAACGATCAAGGTCCATCGGTCAAATGCTAAAAAAAAAAAAACAAGAAAAAAACTAATATGATGCAGTATTGTATATGTCAAGGTCCATTGGCCGGATGCAATGAAAAAAAAAATGCTAAAGTTTATGGAATGCATGCAATCAAAATAAAGATTGCTAAAGAAAAACCGCTAAAGTCCCATAGAATGCATGAAATGAAAAAGGGTTGTTAAAGCCTATACAATTATACAGTAAAAGGAAGGTTGTTAAAACTTATAGAATGCATGATTGAATCTTAAACAATATTTGCATAAATGTTGTAATTACTAATAATTTCAAAAAACATCCTTGCATTTAGGATTCGTATAAAAAGTCTTGAATTCATCCTTTGTTGCGAAAGAAATTTGAATAAACCATCTAATATATATATTATTGCTTATATTACCATTTGAATTAAAAGAAATTTTCAATTTTTTTACCATTAACAAATTTGCCTAAGTTCTATCTTGCAATGAATATGGATTGCAACAACAATCTTGTTTCTGACGATAATCCTTATACTGACCTCTATACTGACCCCTATACTGACCCCCATACTGACCCCCATACTGATCCCTATACTGACCCCCATACTGATCCCCATACTGACCCCTATACTGACTCATATATTAATCCTTATACTGACTCTGATATTGGACCCCAAGAAAATAGCGAATCTTCTAGCACTGCGGTTAGAAGAAAGACTATTGAAGAGCCTGAAAAACAAAATGTAAAAAAAATACGGGTAAATATTACTAAACAGGCTGATAAAAGATTATTGAGCTATGTTTGAGATTATTTTGAAGTTGAAAATGGACGTGACATCTGTAAGATAGTTATACTCAAGAAGGGTATTGAGGATGAATGTGGTACAAATTATAAGCATGATGGTGGAACGAGTAATATGAAGTTCCATCTTCGGACAAAGCACGGAATTTTGGGGCGAAATGATCTCGACCAAAATCCTAGCAAACGCCAATTGCAAATAGATAAAATGATTAGAAAAGTGCCTCCTCATAAAGAAACTATTCAAACAGAATTAAAAAGAATTACAGCGGAATGGTTAGTCACGGACTCTCTGCCCTTTAATGTTGTTCATAAAGAAGGTTATAAAAAAATGATAATTAGATTCGATCCTGCATTCAAATTACCAAATAGTAAAAGTATTAAAGAACAACTTACCATTGCTTATAATAAAAGTATATTAGAATTAAAAGAGTTGCTTTATACAACTTGTGAAACTGCCTCGATTACAACTGACTTATGGACATCCAGAAATAATGATGGGTATATTGGTGTTACTGTCCATTGGCTGACTTCAAATTTTGAAGTTCGTGATGTTATTTTAGCTATTGAAAAAATGGATCACCCACATACTAGTGAAAGAATTAAAGAATATCTAGATCAAAAGGTTCAAGAGTTTGGGTTGTCTGAAAAAATAATTAGTGCAGTTACAGATAACGGGGCAAATATGAAAAAAGCTATCCGAATCTGGGATAACGTGGAGCGTATTGCTTGTGCTGCCCACACTCTTCAACTTACAGTCATTCATGCCCTAAAAATTATAAAACCATATGCCAGAAGGGTCAATAAACTTGTCAAATTTTTTAAATCGTCTAAACAAAGTCAATATCTCGACCAAGCGCAGGTTGAATTAGCCCAATGCAGTAAATCCACTTCGGTCCCAGTTCAATTATACAATTCTAGTGAAAATTTACCATCTGAAGCAGATGATGATGACAAGCCAGAAACATCTAAAGCTAAACTTAAAGTTCTGCGTACCATTAGTGATTTAAAAACCAGGTGGAACTCCACCTACAAATCCTAGCAAAGGCTCATAGTATTGCGTCCAGCAATCGAAAGGCTCGCTGTAACCCTACGTTTAGAAGATGGAGTAGGTGTTAAAAAAGACTATAATAAATTAAATCATCTTATGCTCAAAGATAATAAGTGGGCGTTGTTGCAAGAGCTAATAGATGTGTTTAAACCATTTGATGAGTTAACAACTTATCTTAGTGGTATCAAATATACTACGCTTTCAGCTGTTAATTCAATAATTGAATCATTAAAACTTGAATTTGCTGATTATAGCATATTAATATCAAATGAACTTGAGATCGATGAAGAAAGCGTACCTAATAGTGAAGGTAAAATAAAATAGATAGCATCTTTTTTTTTTTTTTATAATATTAAATATTAATTTTTTTTTTTTTTTTAAGATGAATCATCTGAAGAAGAAAGTTTTGAAGATGATAACTATAGCTCAGATGATACGAATACCCAACAACCACTTTCCAATAAAAAAATAATTTTACAAGTTCGAAGAGCTATTTATAATTCTCTTGAACATTATTGGGATGATCCAGGAGATATTGGGTTAATCGCCACTTTATTAGATTCTCGACTAAAATCAATGTCAGTGTGGTCAAATGAGACGCGAAATGATACAATCAATAAGCTACGTGCCGAATTTAAAGTTTGGCAAAACACTGCTACAACTGATGAATTGGCTGAAAATACTAACGATGAAATATCTTCGCCCACACCTAGCTTTATAAAAAAGATATTCAACCATAGTCAAAATCGAATAAACCGAGAAATTGAAATCGATAATTACCTGAATGAGATGATTACACCAAGTCCATCCGATACCACAGATGTTTATGATTGGTGGAATACTAACAAGCGTATATTCCCTATATTAAGCC
>QKWP01000258.1:297404-321689 GCA_003550325.1 Gigaspora rosea
TCAAAACACTGTGTAATTGTTAAAGATCTGTTAATCGTTATATATCGTTGTGGTCAAAACACTGTGTAATTGTTAAAGATCTGTTAATCGTTATGTATTGTTTTAAATAATTCTGATTATAATCGATTTGTAGATATATAACGATTTAATATAGAAAATGATATATATCGATTTAGATATATATCGATTTTTAACTGGTTAATCGATATATATCGTTATTTTTTAATCGATATAAAACGATTAACTGTTATATATCGATTAATATCTATATATAAAATTTTCTGATGTGCTAAAAATATTTAAAAAATTGGTATGCTAAAATCAAGATATACCATAGATAACTAAGGGTTGAAAACATTTAATCGCATAAAATTTTGCTTCTGCTTAGGTAGAATAATGTTAGTGTTAGGTTTGAATGTGTTTTTGTTTGATTTTGTTATATGACAAATTTTGATTTGAAAATTTTTCAGAGGTGATGCTATGATGTTTGAATGACGTTATCTTTTCGGAATGGTATTAAAACCAGTTAGGTTATTAAACCGTTAAACGAACAGATAATTTTTTTTAGACAATTACAAATAAACTATAGTTGAAGTTAAAATAAGTAAAAATAAGGTAGCTACATCACTATGTCACGCAAAATCAGAAACATAATCTATGAATAATAATATACATCATCTATAGTATTAAAATTTTATTCATCTTTCACTTTTAACCAATTTTGTTGACTAATTTTAGATCGTGTAATCTCTGTTGATCTTATTAAACTTCTAAAAAGGAAACAGACTATAACTTAGTGCCAATCGTTCACGTTTTGAACTCTAAAAAAGAAATATCAATTATGATGTCAAGAAAAGTTTCTTACAGTACAAGATTTTAATTTAATCTATTACTCGCCAATTAATTTAAAAGATAAACTTGAAAGTCCACAATCTCATTTTCTTTTTGCAGCACTCAAATTATTTTTATACATTTTAAGTTTATATAGTACATTTAATTTTATTATTTTAATCATCACCTCTAATATTATTCTAATTAAAAAAGATGACATATTATCTTTTTTTATTCATTTTATTTTTTATTCCAATTAATCAATATCGTCGTTAATAATTTTACAATCATTTTGCCATACGTTCATGACATATCAAATTACTATGGAGAAAAAACAATTTGGCCCATATATTTAAGAAATATCATAGATAAGCAGATTGTCGTTAAGATTAAAATTATTTAGCTGCACAAATTTTCTTTATACTGTTAGTTCAAACTAAATGGTATTAAACCCAAATGGGTTAAACTTTTAGGCGTATTAAACTATTAATTGTTAAAAAAAAAACTTTTTTTCTAGATAGTTTCAATTTTTGATTGTAAAATAATATATAATTAAAATTAAATAAAAACTTTTAATAAAATAAAAAAAAAAAATACGAATAAAAAAATTAATTTAAGTACGGACATTTGGACGTGCCTAACTACTAATATTATATTAAAAATTATGTGACTACAAAAACTCGAGTTTAACTGGTTTGGGTTTCAAGCAGGGCCGAACAGAGTTTGGATAAACAGGATAACATCCCTAATTAAAATTATGTTATTATAAAATTCTGCCACAGAATTCACAATCTATTTCAGTATAGTTGAGCCAGTTTTTATTAGAATTATTGGTTATTGCCAAAATCGTTGCATCACCTATTATTAACCCAGGTTCAACCTGGGTTGGGTTGGGTTGGATCAGACCCGGGTCAGGTTTGACATGAGGCGGGTTAGACCCGGGTCGGGTTTGGCATGAGGCGGGTCAGACCCGGGTCGAGTTTGACATGAGGCGGTCAGACCCAGATCGGGTTTTGACCCAAGTGGGTCTGACTCGGGTTAGGCCCAAACCTGACCCAACCCGACTCATTAAGACCCCTAACAAGTACTTTAGCTTCTATCTGCTATGATTACAATAATTTAAAGTTAATAGTTTAATTTATTTATTACAAATACACGTGCATACCTTTAATTTTCTCTTTAAAGAGCAAAAGGATATTAAAAAACATTAATTCACTAAATAAAACCTGTATTAATATTTTAGTTCCCATGGTAATAATAATTTCAGCTAATAGCATACTTACCATAGATGCATGCGTATATGCAGTGATGTACACGGACACTGTCCGCGCAAATTACTTGGACACTTGGACAATGTCCAAATATGTTCGTGTCTGTGTCCGCCTTATGTCCAAACATGTGGATTGTCACCGGACACTGTCCGAATGATTCGTGGTGGACGCGGATGTCCGGCAGACATTGTCTGCTGGACATTGTACAATGTCCAAGCATTTGATTTGTCAATAATCGTATTCGATCTACAAAATTAGCCGGACATTGGACAATGTCCAGCAGACAATGTCCAAATGTCCGCGTCTGTGTGATTGGCTAATCTAATTTTTTTCTTTTTTTTAGCGTTACTGGTTACAACCTATAATTCTAAACCAATAGTTCTAATATTCGAAGGCCTTTTTTTTATCTTTCTCGATGCCGACCCAACCTACACTTATCTTTCTAGTTTCCCGGTGTTAGGCAAAATCAAAACCAGGTTAGCTCAAGTCGATAGAAAAAAAAGAAAAAACATAACAATATAAGAGAAACTACCTGTCTTTAAACCCCGGTTTCCAGTCTCAAATTGTTTAATTTACGTTTCGTCATGCTGATTTACTGTAAGCGAAACCCTAATCTATCAAAAGAAAAGAAAAGTTAGCTCAAATCAAAATAATAATAATAATAAGAGCAACGAAAGAAAGTAACTATTACTTATCTTTAAAAGTTACTCCAATTCCAGGC
This sequence comes from Gigaspora rosea, assembly GCA_003550325.1. Classification (NCBI taxonomy): domain Eukaryota; kingdom Fungi; phylum Glomeromycota; class Glomeromycetes; order Diversisporales; family Gigasporaceae; genus Gigaspora; species Gigaspora rosea. Next base: position 300,228 of record QKWP01000258.1, read on the forward strand.
AATGTCTAATTTCCATCTCGTTACCTGGCGTTCAACCATACAAAAAGGAAGAAGAGTTCAAACCAAGATGAAAAAGAACAAGTACTTACCTTTAAGACAATAAGTTGCATAAGTTACAATATGAGGAAAGCATTAGATAATGCATTCTGCAATAACGTCCTACCAAAGATTTGAACCTTCAAAATAATGAAATTGGATCGGAAAGAGGAAAAGCGTTAGTAGAGGCGCTTCATATGAACACCACGCTGACTTCCTTGAATCTTTATGGGAATAATCTTGAATCAGACGTAAGAGAAGCATTAGCAGTTGCACTAATTCCAAGTTTAGGTTGAAAAAAAAGAAATTAGTAAACCGGATCAAAAATACGAATCTGAATAGTCAAATGCCGCTATACTGAATTAATTAAATAGGAAGAAGGTAAAAATTAGTAAATTGGATCTTGGGCAAATGTATTAAAAAAAAAACTCACACTAATAAAATACTTACTGAAGTCTTAAAAATCAATAAATGCTTCTAATTGTATTAAACTGGATGAAAAGGCAAAGTTGGTGAACCGGATTAAATAATAAATAAATAAAATTAATAAATAAAAATTAATAAAATAAAAAAATAAAAAATAAGAAAAATAATATAAAAGCAATAAATAATAATAAATCGAAATAAAAACAAAAATAAGATGAAATAAAAATTTTTTTAAAAAAAGAGAATTAGTTCACACAATTTTGGTAGGTTTGATATCTGATATGGTTTTCGGCAAATATATTAGTGTACATACGTATGTACTAGAGTGACCAGTTTACTGCCTGCACAGAATTTGCGCAAATTCTGCTGATTCTGCTCAAAAAAAGCTGAATAAGCAAAAAAAGCAGAATTATCATTATTATATAGTGTTATATATGATAATAAACAATCTTATTAGCGAAGCAGTAATTTAACGGATTTGATTGGTTGATCTGTGGACAATGTTTGCCGGACATTGTCATCTTTGAACATGGACGGGGTCGTTTGGTCCAGTCCGGTCCATGTCCGTGTCCATGTCTGCGTGACAACACTGCGTATATGTACCTTTAAAAGTCTTAGTAATTTGAAAACAAGAAATTATTTGACTTGTATATTAGATATATAAATGTTATCGTGTTCGTTTTATCTTAGCTACAATTAAAATTTAAAAAAATAGTTATTATGGAAAAAGCAATTGAGCCAGTTAATGAATCCTCTTATTCCCAGCCACTCGAAACCACTAATACTTCTGCAAAATGTAAAGCAGAAAAAGGTAAAAGAGGTAGACCAAAAATGCCGATTTAGAATGATTATAGCCAGTGATGTCATATCCAATGGTCCAACAACAAAAATTGGACGTTGAATGTTTGGATTTGGAATTTACTATATGACCAATGTCAAATTGGACTTTGGACATTACATGACTTTCATCACATATGATTGGGCAATATTTGTATTACATTTAATAGACAAACTACTACACTAGTATTATTTAATTTCAACCAATCAAATTTATGGATTAGAGCAGGGTCCAAAGATTTAGGTCCAAGAATCACGATTGGATGTTTGGATTGGACATCCAATCCAAAGGTGTCCAAGTATCCAATTTTGTCCAATGTACATCACTGATTATAGCAAAGGTGAAAAAGATAGATATGGGCATTTTGGAGCAAGTTGCCATTATTGTGAGAAGAGAAAGTGGCAACGTGAAAAGTCTTCTATTATAAAAGCACATTTAGCACTTTATTGTAAAGGACCAGTTTCAGATAAAATTAGAAGAAAGTGATTAATTGTATTTGCTAAAAGGGGAAAAAGTAAATAATAATAAAAATGATAAAATTTCTAGTAGAAAAAAAATCAAAATAACCAACCAATCAATTACTTTATATTACCAATCTATTAACAAGTTAAATTCTCAACAATCCGCAGATATTACAAAAGCATTACTTAAAGCTTTTGTATGTTGTGGAATTCCTTTTACAATTATTGATAATCTATATTTTTGAGACTATTTGAGGCTTTTACAACCTAGTTATACACTACTGCATAAAGATACTTTTTCAGGCTCTGTACTTAACAGAGAAATTGCATGAGTTGTTGTTAAAATAAAGATAGAGCTACAAAAAGCAAATAATTTAACTTTATATAAGTATTTAATTTAATTAGCATTCAATTATATAAAAATAAATATTAATTAATTTTATTTGTAGCGCTTGACGATTGGACTTCTTCTTCAAGGGGTGATTCGATTTACAATTACATTATCTCAACTCCAAGCCGTTATAAATATCTTTATGCTATCTAATTATTTGGGAGAGTATTAAACAGGATGCTAATATAATTTTAAATATTATTGAAAACATTGGTTCTTACCATTTTGTAGCAATCATAACAAATAATGGATTTAATATATGCATTGTATGGCAAATGATTAATTATAACTATTCTTATATTTTAAATATCCATTGCATTGCCCATGCATTAAATCTATTATTAGCAGACCTTGTAAAAACTATATTAATTAAAGATATTTTGAAGCAAGATAATATGCTAGTTTTATTCGTTCAAAGTTCATATAGCAAATCGGCTTTTGCAAAATACAATTTCATTAATAAATATTAGAGATGGATCTTTGGAAACATACTGTAAAACATGCTGGGTATTTGTTTTATAACGTAACAAATTTCATTGTACACATTAGACCTGCAATTGATAAAGTTTATAAATTAATATATAGCATCATAGTTCTTGAATTTAAACAAAAGCTAACGAAAACTATAATTTTTTTTTGTCAAGATACTTGAAGAACAACATGAAATATTTACTAATCATAAAGTATTCAAAATTGTTAGATGAAAATGATATTTTTTATACTTTATGTAGAAGAATTGCTTTAATTTTTGAACCAATTAAGCGAATTATCAGCTTACTTGAAAGTCGTACTGCAAATTTGGCTGATTGTTTTTTGGGAATCATACAAATAGCTGCAGCTTTTAGAAAAATACCTACTAGCAATAATTTTTGTTCTTTAGCTATTGTAGCATTTAATTTTCGCTATCAACAATTCGATATTTCTTCCTATATTCTGACTTATTTTCTTTATCCAAATACTCAAAATTGTGGTATACAAAAAGGAAAATTTCGTGATATTTGTGAATTAGCAGTTAATTATTATAAAGACTTACATCATAGTAAAAAAGAATGTTATGAATTAATAAGTTAAATAATCAAATACAAAGCAAGAGCTGTACTCTGGGATCTTGAGTATTCTTCCAAATTAACTCTTTCTCTATGGTGGGGTGTTGTCGAAGATGAAAATATGCACCTACAAGAATTGGCTAAAACTATGTTTGCTATTGTTCCTTCACAAGCTAATTGTGAACAAAACATCTCTATTTTGAAATGGTTTAGTAAAGGATATTACACACGATTTCAGCTTTCAGACTTAGAAAATATGGCACAAATTTACTCTTTCTATGTTTCAAATGTCAAAAGAAAATTAAAATTTTGTAATAATAATTTTGTGGAAGAGGAAATGCTTAATAGTATATTCGGTGAAACAATTTTTGCAAAAATCGATAATTCCAATTTAAATATAAATGAATTTAAATATAAATGAAGAGGAGAATGAAATAAATATCAAGAATCCAACTAAAAATAAATTACAATAGCCCTTCAAGATTGGGTAGACCTATCAGATCCAATGTTTGGATTAATTAATAATCAAAAGAAAGTTATTCCAACAGAAGAAGAAATGAATATAAATTTTGAAAGTATTTTTAGTTTAGGATATATTAAGCGATAGTGATTAAAGTGAATAATGTTATCTATCTCTTACTTAGATATCTGTAAGTTTTTTTATTTTATAAATAAAATATTATGAATTATCTTCAAGTCGTAAAGTAAATTTTAGTATGTATAAAACAAAAATTAAAAAAAAACATTTCTTTGACTTTTTTTATTAGGCCATGTAAAAAAAATTTATTGGTTTTCATAACCCGGCTGGGTCAAAATTTGAAAACTTTTAAAAAAATTTTTTTATGTTCTAATAATCGGGTGGGTTTTTAAAAAAAATTTAAAAAAATTTATAAAATTTTTATATATAAAATTTTAAAAAAAAAACTGGCCGGCCAGGTCTGTTTAAACAGTTCTATGTTATGAAAACCAAAAAATTTTTTTTGTATAGCCTTATATAAATTGTTTTTTTAACATCTTTTAAGTTTCTTGAAAGTCAATTGCTTAATTAATTCATATTGTTTAATCAGGATATTCGTTTGACCAGTTTCAAATTTATCTAATTAAAAATGTAAATAAGAAATAAAATTTCTAGGACCCCGGTCATCTTTCATATAGGTCATAACTGGATTTTGGCCAATTTTGGTCCAATTTGCTGAAAACAACAAAATATATTTGTTTAAATAACTTTTGATCTAGTAATCAGAATTGAATAAACTTTTTTTTTAGATGCGCCTCACTGAAAACTTCATTTTAAAAAAAAAGTTTGTTCAAATTGGTCCACTGAATGCCAAGATAATTGGCAAAAACAGTTATTTGCTTCTCAAATTTCAGGGTTTTTGCTAAAAAAAAAACAAGTATGACCTCTATACTAGATGTCCGAGGTCCTAAATTTCTTTAACATGCAAAAATTGCTAAATAACTGAAAAGTACATTACAAATGCATGATCAGTTGATTTTATTACATTCGAATATCTGTACCAGGAACGTAGTGCATAGTTATGCGGTGTATAAAGTATTCTGTACAAATCTGTGCATCTGATTGGGTTATCCTTTTTTGTGACTCTGTGTATCACCCAAACAATACTATAAAAGATACATTCCAGTATTTGAATGGCCTCTGTATACAAAATCTTATAATTGATTGGCCTGCATATTATTTTCATTGTCCAATATTTATTTTTTGTATATATGCAATTTTATTGCTGTATTGCTTTTTACATAAGTAAAAAACTTACAAATAAGTGCATATATTTGTAAGATCAATATGCAATAACAAACAATAATAAAAATAATACTTCTAGGTAAAAAATACAATAACAAACAATAATAAAAATGTTATTTCTAGATACAAAAATTAGTAACCCAATATAAATTTATGGACTTCTATACTAAATATTTAATTATTCTCATTTTTTTTATCAAATTTTTTATGAAAAAATTTGTACAAGAAACAAAGTGCATGGTTATATGGTATGTGAAGTGTTTTGTACAAATCCATATTTTGTTTATTTGTTCTCTTTAAGTCATCACATGCCAATTCGATCTGAACTTCAATTTTGTAAAATATATGGGTGGATGATGCTCATTACCTGTGATATCTAAATGTGATAAGTACGATATTCCAAATTTGGATAAACATACTATATGTAAATATACTGTAAAATATACTGTATCAGGTATAACAGATAATACAGTAGTAAATAAATAATACGTACGTCGTATCAATAATAGTTAATAATTAAATCACGATCATTACTTTTATTAGTAATCAATGGTAGCCAAACCTTTTCATTGCCTTTTATGCGATAAGTTATATGCAAATAAAACTTCTTTAGTTACTCATGAACGAAAGTTTCATAATCAAAATGTTATTATTCCACACCAACATATTCTTTCTTTTTCTCTTTATACTTTATATTGCCACTTTCGTGGTCTGTTTATTGATACTATACAATCCCGACTTGGGTCATATCGTTCAACAGAAGACAAAAAAAAAGTTCAAGTGCATTGCGAAGAAAATTTGGTTTACTTTATCTTTTGAAAACAAGAAAATTTTATATTTCAAGTATCTGGCTACGAATATAATTGTATATTTAAAGGTCAGGCTAGTATAGAACGAATTGGTAAAATATTTTAGTGTCCTAACTGGTGGATAAAAGCAAACAAGTTTGGTAGAAAAACTATAGTCTATTATCAGCAACAAGATCCAATTACCAAAAATCTTATTGATAAGGAAGTAGGTTTTAGTTGAAAGCGAAAGTCACACAAAATTTTTCAGGATGGATATAAGTCTATTTATTTTTATAGAGTTATGACATGTAGTTTTTTTACATATCGTCAAACAATTTTTATCGAAAATAATTAAAACAGTAAGTATTTCTTTAGTATATTAGTCAAAATTAAATTATTATAATTAATATATATCTTTTTTTTAGATAATATTAAACTTATAAGAATACGACGTATTAATTTTTTTTTATATAACTTTAGATTTTTTTTTTATAATTCTTTAGTTAGAGTACAAAAATTTTTTTTGTTTATAATAAATCATTTTAAATTATTATATGGTATAATTTAAACAAAGCAATGATTTTATATTATGATTTATTTAACAATATATTAAGGAAACTGTTATTGCCACCCCCTATTTTTGTTAATACCATCTCATCCGGCCTCCGGTCCAATTTCCGGACCAACTTCCGGCCTAAATCATGTGACTCAAGCCACAAAACAAGGTCACATGACCAAAAATTTTTGTCTAAAGCTACTTAGTAACACAATTTGTAGTGCATAGTTTGTGTGTAACTTTATTATCCAATCAAATTATAGTGCCAGGAATCATAAGATTTTAAAGAATTTTATTAATAAAATTCTATAAAATCTTATAATTCACAAAATTTTACTAATTAACCTAAAATTATTCACTAAGTAAACTTGTTCAACACCTAAAAATACATCAAATCAGCGTATTTATTTTTAGAAGTTTGCTATTTATTACCACCAGTAATCATCACCGGTGTTCAATTTACCAATTAAAATTCAGGATCAGGTGTAACATATCGATCAATTTTTGTGTAACAAAAACAAAAAATTTTTAAAAAATTCCTAAAATTGCTTCTAACCTAAAATTTTGCCTATGAAACTACTTTTTTTTATGCAAAAAAAAAATTCCTTATAAAATTTTGGTATAAACTATACCCCCTGCCAGTGTTGTCATGGGACACAAACACGGACGGCGGACAGTCCAGGACAGGACGTCCGGGACATGTCCGCCCAGAATTTTTTTGTCCCGGACATTTGGCGACTAAACACATGATCATCAACCAATAAAATTAGTATAATTCCGCAATTTGATTGGTTTTACCTGGTGGACATGTCCATCATGTTGGGACATTATTGCGGACATGTCCCGGATGTCACGTCCCGGACTGTCTGCGTCTCTGAAAAATCGGCGGGACAATGTCCGTGTACAACACTGCCCCCTGCCCCATCCCAGTTCTCACCCCTACCCTAATATTAAAGAGATTTAATTTTTATTTAGTTTGTTTTGTTTATTTTGTTTATGCATTGTAGATCGCCGGTGATGATCACCAGTAGTGATTTGTAGTAATTTTTTTATTTTTATTTTATTTGAAATTTGGAGAATAGATGTATAATTTTGAATTTTTGATCAAAAAAGTCAAATTTAAGCATCTTTTCTCCAAATTTCAAGTAAAATAAAAATAATTATGCTGTTTGGTATATTTATAGATGCTAAACAAGTTTACTTAGTACATAAAGTCAGAATTGATTAGTAAAATTTTGTTAATTCGTGATCCGCATGTCGATTAGTGAAATTTAATATCAAAAAGTGGGAATAAGTAACATAGAGTTTTTGGCCGTGTTTTAGAATCTGCTAATGTCTACTAGTCCATTTTCTTTACTATATGCCTAAACACAAAGAATATACAATTTCATTACTTTCCTGAGGTACTTGGGACGAAAGCTTGCATTTTGGACCATTTTGCCATAATTGGTGACTTTCTCGGCCCATTGACAAAGCAAATAAAATAATTCTACTTTACCCAATTCGTTTATCTTTCAAAACATTAGTTATATTAAATGAGCGTGAATTTATTACAGAAGTAGTTCAATCTAATTCTGTTTTTGGCCCGTGTCCCGGGTACATTTGTAAATGTGGTAAAGTTCAAAGCGAGATTTGTGAATCAGCAACCGTAGCTATTTCTATAGTATATTGTAACATTTTCAAAACTAAAACAAAATTTTCAGGACCAGAAGTTCTAGAATTCGATAAAGCTATCATTACAAGTGAATTATTATCCGATTTACCATTTCGCCCTTACAATTTTCAAATTGAAAATCTTCGGATTTGGATAATAAGTATTGGGCGTTCTAATGAAATTACAACAAATTTAGCAGGCTCTGGATTTAAGTCTGCTTTCATCTATCAATATAATAAAAGTCGGGCCCTATTTTTTCAAGAAATAAAAAAAAACTATTGCAAAGTATCAATTTTTTATGGATCTAGTATATTCGTAAAATTTATTGATCAAAATCCGGATTTAGTTTGGGCAAAAATCGGTATTCTGCGTCGATACAATGGAAATCAACTTTTTGGGCTAACCAACCAATACACAATAAACCTTATACAAACGGCACAACTTCCAAGTTGTTCCTTAGATGAATGGCGCAATAAAGAAATAATAACTAACGTATATAATTACCATCTCAAACATCGTATATTGGCGAATATAAATTGGTACCACTTTTTTTGCAATTGGTTAGAACAACCTAATTATATTGTTGAATTAAGATTGGCATTGCAACTGATTTATCCAACCGAATACGAAATCGATGACTGGGAATTTTGAGCTTGGAAAGCAATGCTAAAGTATGTTGGTTGTTCTGACGTTACCCCCTATAAAAAGAATCAATCAAAGGCAAGTAATTGACTCAAAAAAATAGGGGACGCAAGGGAAAGTCTGTAATTATTAGATAAAAATTATAGGTTTTCCTTTTGCGGCAATGCTTAGATTGAATTAAGAATAATGGATTTTTTAGTTTGAGTTTTGGTCTCAGTCTACCACCCCGGACAGTAATAAAAGTTCTTTGTCCATCTTATATAACTTTGGATTTGTTATACCAACACCCTTATACTCTACAAATACTTTTTGGAGTTCTTTTCACAAATTCTTGAATATTAATAAATGTGGTGTAGACAGGCGTCGACGGGTGTTATCGATAATTGCTAATGATTTTAACTACAAGGTTATTAGAGAAAACTTAGGCGTGAGTAAAATTTTTTTTTTTTTTTTGGGCGTGAGTAAAGTTTGAATTTACATTATTATCAAAATTACTTACCTTATTAATCCTCTTATGTTTTATCAGGTTTCGAATGATTTAATTTGTGCTGCACGAAAGCACTCTCACATTTACGGTCCTGGAGGATTAGTCACTTAAAAACCTATAATTAGACATGAAAAAATGTCAGTAGAAAAAAATTTACAATTACAGTCTTTTCTGATGGATAAAGCTAATGTCGTAATGAGCTCGTATAAAACGGACCCTCTTACAAATGAACCAGTATATTACCTAAAAAATTCAAAAGACATACTATGGAGTAAATTTCACGAGGAATATCCAGATGGAATGCGCCGTACTAGTTTTTATACTAGAATGGAAAAAAATAAATACATATATCGAGAAGATTTAGGCGGGCTATGCCATACGTGTTCACAATATGGTTACGAAATTTTTTCAGATCTTACCTTATTAATTCAAAAACATGTAGCAGAATATACAATTCAGGTGAATACGTATTGCAATATAAATAAAAAATGTTATAATAGCTAATACTTATTTGTTATTATAGAAGCAATTATTAGTAGAATGCGAAAAATTGAAGCGTTTTCTCAAACGGGATTACGAACAACATTTTTATATTAATTCACACAGAACAACATTCCATAACGTTTGCATTAATCATTGTCTTTTGTACGCATTTGGACAATGCTACAAACCCATACTAGAACTTGTAGTGATTGTCATGCTTTTTTTCAATTTTTTGATACATTACACAATAATATTAGTAATTTGATTTATGAGGAGTTGGAAGATTTGTACGATCACTTGCTCTATTATTTAGCTCACCAAACAAGAAAGGCGTATCTAAACGCACAATTTAATGCAAATTTATTGAGTTTGGATAAAAAAACTGCTTTGATATTAGTAGATTACAAGATGAAAATATTACTGAAGACAGCACGAGAAACTAAGCAAGATTGGTTTGGCAAAAAAGGTTGGTCTCTCCACTTGATTCTTGTATATACCACGCAACCCAACTCGACAAAGTTACGTATTCAAGCATTCGACCACTGGTCTGCGGATACTCGTCAAGATTCATGGTTTACAGCATCTTCGCTCCATGCAGTAATTGAGGTATTAAACCCAAAACCAGAATCAATAATCATAATGTCCGATAATAGGGTCACTATCATAATGCTGATCTAATGATGATAATGAGATATTGGTCAGAATGGTATGGTGTTAATGTAAACAAATGGGTTTTTTTAGAGGCAGGTGAAGCAAAAATGACCATCGATTCTCACCACGCACAGGTATGATAATACTACTGTGCTGGCAAATTTACGAAATTATAGCAGATTAGTATAGTATAGATGAGCAAATCCGTATAAGTATAGGCCAAATTTAAGATCTATACTATACTGATCAAACCCTAACCCTAATATATATTACACCGGATCAGTATAGTATAGATTTAAAAATTCGGCCTATACTATACAGATCTGTTCATCTATACCATACTGATTTGCGAAATATCTCAATTACTCATAATCTATATTCATGTATCAATCTTTTACATTGATTAGATATCATATGCAATCAATCAACATATTCGTTTAGGCTTTGATGTAATAGCGGGGCAGGATATCGAAAACGCTATTAAAGGAATTAAAGGAACTTCAGTTGCAAACCTGAATCCTAACCAGAATAGAGAAGGTAATAGAACTAATTTGTAATTAATCGAAAGTTTATATTAATTTCAGATTAAATACAGGTAACGGTAATAATAAGTTACCAGGCAATTCCAATTGGTTTGAGTGGCAATGGCCAACAATGGATAAGGTTGTAAAATTACTATAGCTTTGCGTAATTTCTGAATTTTATATATGTAATTTGAACATATATGAGTTTCTAAGATCAAATTTTGGGTAATCGAAAGAGCTACAATTTGCAAATCAAATATTGCAGTAATACTGCCAAACTTTTGAAAGCCTATTTTATATACAATGTGATGAAAATTATACAAAATATAGCGTCATTTGACATCCCCAGATAATTGGTATCTTGGGTTTTAATAAAAAAAAAAATTACACAAAATCTAATTTACTAAGCTACATAAAATCACAAGTTTGTAATATTCATAACACAATCCTAATAATAGGCGAATTTGCCGGATGTATTAAAGCACAAGACATTCCTAGTATAGGAGAATGGAAAATTTTTACTATAGCAGAATTAGATAAATTTTGCAAGAAAGAGATTAATAAGCCTGTACCACAAGTATCAACAACACATACCATCCGAATCCATCTCGTATGTATTTTTTTATAGTCAGAACCTATTTTTATTCTATAATTACCATGGTTTTTTTTTCTTATTATCAAGGTCTTATTCCGAGTCGTCTTACAAGAGAAAACCTAGTAAAGGAATTAGAAAAATGGAAAATTTAATTTGAAAATTATGAGAGTAAAGAACGATTGATAAATCTACTAGAAAACCAATTAGCGGAAGATGTAAAGAAGGCAAGAATTGGTATGTATTATTTGCTGTTGATGTAATTTTTGAACTCTAATAATTTGATAATAATTCAATTGCTATTTATAGCTCATAACGAAATAAATAATTCTTTTAAAAAAAATGACCATACCTTTAAAGGGATTAAGTTTCCTTTGAATTTGGGCTGGGCCCTTAAGGTGAATCAAAAGTTCGGAAAAAAGGGTGCCAGAAAGAGAATATCGCCAGAAATTAGAATACTATTAGAGGGTTATTTTCTAGCAGGTAACATAAATAAAAGTGACAGATATACAGCACAGGGTGTGGCGCCTTAGAGAAGTGGTCAAGGTGTCACCCCCCAAGCGGCAGGTTGACAGTTCGAATCCCACTGGCGATGTTTTGAAGTTAAATCTGCGTTCGGCGATTGTGGCTTATGAACGGTTGGGCGCTAAAACCTGTAACCTTGGTCCCACCATCTCGAATGGGAGCCCACAGGCGCAATGATGTATGTGTTACATCGCAAATCCAGGGAACCGAAAAAAACCCACAAGAACCTGTTTGACAAGACCCGAGTTAGAAGTAGTAAAAATTGGTTCTTACGGTATGCGCCAAGAGAAGACGGATACCTCGATTGGAACGAACCTAATAAGGGCAGGTAGCCTCGGTTACCAAATCTGGGCAATGATACATGTATGGAACATGGAAGGTGCATCCGGTAGGCTCTTGTGCGAGGGTAAAGTAGCCCTTAGGTCGTCGATATCCAAAAGAGTAGTGGCCCACAATATCTGCATTAAAAATGTAGTGCGTCGAGTAGTAAAAGGAGGACCATGAACCAGAGGGTTTAAATAGGCAATTCCCGTAGTTGGGTTGTAGGTATGGCAGCTAGTGTAGAACTTTCGGGCGGACTACTTAAACTAGGCACCAAAAGTGCACGTGTGGCTAGTTGTATCCTCATTCATATAACAAATATTACGTTATATAACTCTTAATAAAATCCCGGCCATAGCACACGGCCTCTAAACTTAAAAAAAAAAAGATATACAGTACAGAATATGCATGACGAACTTGTTTGACTTGCACAAGAAGGCGAAATTAAAATGGAGAAGGTACCAAAAGTCTCTACAATTCAAAACTGGATTGGTTGTTATACTCATGAACATAAGCAAGAAGCGGCAGCAAAGAAAGTGATCTAGTTAAAATGAAGAATTTAATATTTCTAAATCGCAATTTATATATGGTTTTTTTGTTAGGAATCTGGCTTTGGAGTTTAATAAATTAGTAAAAATTTTAATAAAGCATTACAAATGAACTATAAAAAGATTTTTTAGTATTATATCGTGATACTTATTGTATTATATTATGAAAAAAGCCATATTTTGTTAGTATTACCTAATCGTCGAAAAAGACAGGCCGTTAGATTTTTTTTATTGATCTGCAAAATTTCTCCCCACGTGACACTAATGATTTTCTCTGATTGATATACGGATTACGAATTAAAAGAATTTATTCGGATATTCATATATTTTAATAATGTAATTTATTACAAATACATAATATTGATTAATTATAACTTTTACAAAAATAATAAAAAATAGATTTTAACATTTATCACTAGTGCGATTCATTGCTACCCCTGATCGACCAATCATTTTGTTTGTTTTGATTTTACATTTAATCAAAGCAAAACAAATAGCATCTGCGTTACAATTAGGGTTAGGGTTTGGCAGGGCATAAGTTAGAAGGTCCTCCTAACCCAAAATTTCGCAAGGAATTTTTTTATCAAGAAAAAAGTATAGTTTCTTAGTCAAAATTTTAAGTTAGAAGTGATTTTTTAAAAAAAGTTTGTTTTGCTTCAATTTCACATTACATCTGATCCTGCATCCTGATTGGTTGATCGGGGTGGCAATGCATCGCACTGGTGATGAATGATAACTCCCTAAAAAATAATATATTTTTATTAAAAAAAATATATTGCAAAAAACATCACAAAAATAGCTTAGAAACACCATACAAACACCATAATAACACTCGCAAATACTATAAATACCGTAAAGATACCACTGCACAAACGCCATAAAGATACTACTACACCAACCATAAATGTTAGACATAGTGTAATACCCAAATTCGGGCAATTTGACACTATCCAGTAATGTAAGATGCAACAGCCACCTACTTTGAGCCTAAAAGAATTAGTATAACATGAACATGATACTAAAAGTAAAAAAAATAAATACATAACTGTATGCTCCAAACTAGATGATACCAATAGTATGATGAAAGAGACTTCAAACTAGTCGACAACAGCGACGAAAAAATTCCAGATGCTATACAAGTAATAAAAAGAACACCGAAATGGATGATATCAATAATGAAAGAGACTCTAAATTAAACACAATGATACTAATGACAAAAAGAAAGTACCAGTATAGAGGCATCCATAAATAACGTTATATACTCTCTTATAGTAGTGCTTGACCCCCTCTTTACTATATAAAAAAATTTTACAAAATCCATATGTTTATACATATTGGCCAATTGTTGAAATTGGGCCTCACAAGTGATCTCCAAAATATTTACTGATCTGCAAAAAGTCACATGTTGATTGGGCATAAATTAAAACTATACCCCAGATCACATGCCAAATTTGTTGACTCATTTAAGAAGTATAATAAAACATACGTCTAACCAATGGATTTTTTTAGAAAGAATAGCAATTAGCAAAATGTAACTGAAATCAGCAAGTTTTAGATTTTAAATTAATATATTTTTTTTTATATGGTGTTAATTAAAATAAAATTCAAGTTTACTGTTTTAGTTTAAATTCATATGTACTTTTGAAGTTAAGTTTGGCACAATTTCTTGTTATTTTGCATGTGTCTAATATTCAACATATTTTATGAATTTATTATTGAGTACTGGCCAAAATTTTGACAATAGTATTAACTATTTTATTTTTTGTTTTTTTGTAGATTCTTTGAATAGCGATCCTGATCAATAATTAAAAAAGTAGCTGTGTATTTTTAAGCAGCATGCTCAATATCATTAGCTATCGATTAAAATAGTGTAGCGATATTTAATTAGACCATTATTTATGACCAATAGTTTAGTAGTTTAGATAGACGATTATACTATTTAGCGATTATTGTTTTACAAATCAAAGTAAATAAATAAATAATGAAAATAATAGATTAACAAAAGAATAATTGCAATCTACAATTCCAAATTCTGGTTTTCTTTTTCAAAATTTACTAAAAATCAACAAAATACAATAATGTACTGGTAGTTTTTTTGTTTGTGGCGAAGATTTTAATTTAAGTAACAAAATAATGATTCATTGATATTGATAACGATTTTCTATGACAATAATAATAATGTGAAAAGAGTAAAATACTTAAATTTTCATCACATGTTTTATTTATTGGAGTAATCAATACGTTAAATCATTTTTTTTACAAATTAAAAAACTCTGAAAAAAATTAATGGTTGTAGCTTCAGATCTTTTCGATTTAAATTATAATCACGATCAATTTTTTTGTTAACCAGATCGACCATTGGGGAATATGCTTGAGAACACCCTTTATTAAAAGGAATCCATTCGATTATATTCCCATATTCTGTGGCTTTAAGTTGAAATTCCTTAATGCAATTGTCAACGACTTTATTGCCACTTGTTCATCCTTTAACTGCATATATCTACAAACTTATTAAACGTATTAATATAAATTAAATCATGCTATATATTGATAACTTATGAAATATTTTAACTTACTTCTATTAACCCTATCTAATAAAAATTATAAACTATCGTAAACTGCCGTATAAAAGACCTGGGTCTCTTACACTCTACCAAAATTAAAACCTAATATTAGACCCCGGGTCTAGTACATGGTGAAGAGTTTGTACCATTAGAAGGAAAAATTTAAAAAGCACGAATATTTTTTATTCAAAGTTGATGGCCTATATATTTAAAAAAACCCCCACATTTAGTTATTGTAAATTTTGAGATTCACACCCGGGTTTAGTAAATAGAGGGTCTTAGATCTGGGAGGGTCATGTATACGGCAGTTTACGGTAGTTAAAGTTTTAAGCTCCACTTATATGATGGTGTATACTGTATTTCATTGCTGAATTTCTTGAATTGTTATCGATATATTATTAACTCGCCGGGTTTATGTATATGCACCTCAATAAAATTTTAAATTTAATTGGTTAATTTAAATGCTAATTACTGATGCGCTAATATAAGGTGCGTCAAAAATTTTGAAGTAATCTGCAAATCCGCCATTATGATTGGTTGATCTGAATGTCAATTATTGACGCACTTATATAAAGTTAAATTTAGGTGCGTCAAAAATTTTGGGGTGATCTGCAAATTGGCCGTTATGATATAAAATTTTACAAAAACTTGAATATATTGTGACACAGTAGTCCGATTTGGATGATTTAGGCACCATTCGATTCGTCTTAGTAAGACAAATCCAATGATACCAAAATCATTTCATTTGGATTACTGGATTAATAGTTATTCACAAAAAACTATTGATTTTATAGTAATTTTATAAGAAAACATAATAACCGATAGTATTTGGCCAATAACTTTTGAACCAGTAATCCAAATGAAAAAAATTGGTACCATTCAACTCCTCTCACTGAGACGAATTGAATGGTACCAAAATCATTAATTTGGACCACTAGACAGTTTTTAAATGATTTTTTCTAAAAAAATTGTATTATATTTTTTTGACCTCCTTCTACTTAAGAGAAAAAACGTTATATTTTGTTAGACCTCCTTCCTTCTCTTGTATAATGTTATTTCTGGATGCCCCCTATAGTGTGTAATACCAACTACAAAAAAATACTACGACAAAAATAACGAAGAAAGAAAAAAGCTAAAAAAATATTGAAATACAGTGCAAAGGCAATACAAATTTTAAAAGCTAATCATATTTAATATAAAAACAATATTACAAAAAACAAGCTGCTATTTTGTAGTTTAGCTAATTTGCTACAACTTAGTGGCTTTATTTTTTTAAAAAATTATTGTATATTTTTTCAGTTAATGAGTTTAAAAGTATAGTATTTTTATATGATGTGTAAAAATTTGGTCCAAAATGGGACGAGTCACATGTTTTAACTTACTAATATTAGCTAATTTTAAAATTAATTTTAAAATTAATTTTAAAATATTTTTTAATAAATAATTTTTAGCCAATAAAATTGCGAGAATTCACAAAGATATTAAATTTTACTATGAAATTTTTGAAAATGGGACAAATTTTATAATTTCCACCTTTAAATACCGTACCGCACTGAGCAAAAGACCCCGGGTCTAATACAAAATCCCTGGTCAAAAACTTACAAAGTACCCACGGGTATCTCATTTGATAACAGGTATTTTGTGCAGTGGGATTTTTTGATGAGTATTTTGCGTAGAGAGTATTTGTTGGAGGTGTCATACGGATTACCGGTAATTATACAAAATATTGTTAATTGAAAACAGTTCGTCAGAACTGTTTCACTAAAAAATCGGGGGGTTTTTTTAAAAAAAAAAAATTGCTTTCTTTTTTTTTTTAAAAAAAAAAAAGCGATAAAATTATGTTTTTTAGGATGCGAATTAGTGCAGAAGAGAAGCAGGCCAATGGAAGAACCTGTTAAGCCTAGTCATTCTTATGATTGGGCTTGTGATAGAATTGTTTGGCCTTCGCCACACATGTTCTGACATTGATCATTCCAGTAGGTTAAAAAAAATAAAATTGTTTCGCCTTTTTTTTTTTTTATTTAAAAAAGGTTTTCTTATTGCAGCCATTAATGTTTATGAGATTGTCAGCTATATGAGTATAGTTAAATCACATTGTTGCAGTTTGCATAATTTTGTGACCCCTATGATTAATTTTTTGCGATCACGATTGCTAGCAATAATGATCACAATCACAATCATTTTAAACATAAAAAAATTAATTATAGGGGTCACAAAATTATGCAAACTGCAATAAATCAAGTTCTAAAACTATGCACTCTACTGTACATCTCTGCATATTTTTTGATAATAAATAAAAATCTTATACCGGTATATCGATATACCTTATTTTGAAATATATTTTAGAAAATATTTTAAAATGCATCAACTTATCTAGACTCGCCTGGAAATTTTCACTAGTTATTTATATAAAGCCAAAAAATAAGGCTATGTTTTCATTTTTTTTTATTAATATGTGGGTTCTAAGTATTCGTCTTATAGAATACTTGAATTAGAATGAAAAAATTATCTTAAAAATAAAATAGAAATATAATTTTTTTTTTAAAAAAAAGTGATTTTTTAGTTTTTATAATAGTTAAATATGGTATATAGGTTAAAGTTGCTTTCAAGCACCAACATCTCGATCACTAGCAAATCTCATTGAGATGCTACAATATACCCGGGTCTTTTACAAAATTCTGGACCAAATAATTGCAAAGTACCGGGTATTATACTTGGTAAAAAAAAGATGCCATGTAAAATACCCAGATCTTTTGCATGGGGGATACTCAGAAAGAGGGATCTTTTGCTCAGTGTGGTACGGTATCCTGCATTATATATATTAGAAAAAATTAAAAATAATTATTTTAATACTTATATTGTGTAACTAGCACTACTGGTTATTTTAAAAATAAATTATAATACATAAAAAACATTAAAAAAACAATTAAATAAAAAAAAATAAATTATAAATATGGTTCGGAGCGAAAAGGTTCATACCTCAAAAATGAAATTAATTTTTGTACTTAAATAGCTTAATAAATTATAATTAAATGTTTCTAATTTTTTTATATAAAATAAAGTAGGTTATAATTTATCTTTTTGTATAATTTTTATTATAATAATATAGTTTTATTTTAACTATTCATTATATATAACTTTTTGAATTGAGTAAAAAAAAAAAAACTTTTTTAGAAAAAAATCTATTTTAACCATTTTCGCAAAAAGTATGAAGTTTTATAAGTTTGTATTACGCAAGTGCATTAGTGTGCATATAATAAACATACAGTTAAAATTTGAGCAAAATTGGATCACTAGTTGTTAAAAAATTGGTTATTAAAGTCAAGTAATTATATTTTTTTACTATATAAAATATATAAAAATTACTATTAAATTTATATAGTAAATTTTACAATTGATTTTTTAAGAAAGTTAGCATAATTAAAACTTTTTATTTTATCAAAAAAGTTATTAAAAATTTTATATTTTTAATAATCCGAATACTAGTCACTTTTAATAAATTAAAAATATTAAAAATTATTTTGTAGAATAAAAAGTTTACTATTATTAACTATTTGAGGTACGAACCTTTTTGCACCGGACCATAAATTAAATAAAAATAATAATAAAAAAATAAAAAGTTAAAATAAAAAAAAAAATATAAATAAAAAAACTGTCAAATAAAATAAAAAGTTTACATTATATTAAATAAAATAAAATAAAAATAAAAAAAAAAGATATTATTTAAATAAAAAAAAAGAACCATAGTGATCTATGCCGACTCTCTCCTGTACATCATCAAAAATCGGAAATAAACAAACAGTAGAGATAAACAACAAAACTTGTATTACAAGCCTAACTGTTACAGCGATATTTGGGCCTTGCCCACTTTACACAACATAAACTCTAACTATATTAAGGAAAAGGAATTACTCTGCAGCCTTCGCAATACCAACTTCCTTCAAAAACCTGTTGCCGACTATGTCGGCAACAACACCATTACATGAACCTGTCAACGACAACACAAGAGAAAACTGGATACCAATGAAAACTGATATAGAAGACGACCAATACTCCAACGAACAACCTAACAAAAGAAATCATAACCGTCATACCGCCCGCCCGATAAAAACATCCAATAACCTATATGCGCCTTTACTCTCAGACACATCACTCGAAAAAATTCACTCAGAAAGTGGCGATCCCAGTTTACCCCGTTAACTCCAGAAATAACGTCACAGAACGATCATTCATCAAAACAACCCACTTTAGTCAAACCCCAACCCAGAACCCGATCCCATCACACCAATTTGTACTCCAACAAAATATTCCCACGCAAAATGATTCCGGCACCTCAAAACAACCCACTTTAGTCAAACCTTGACCCAGGACCCGATCCCACCATCCCAAATTGTATCCCAACGAAATACTCCCACGCAGAATGAATCTGGCACCTCCAATACTATGGAAATTGACTCAGATCAGGACCCGACCTCGGAAAGGACACCTCATCGACCAGAACTATTACAGAATCTGAAAATATCCCAAAAACCTATAGTCAAGCACTCACAGGACCGGGCACCTCTACCACCACCCGACACACCCAACATCCCGACCTCGTTAGAACTATCAAAACTTGGACCGAATCGATCCGGCTTACTTTATCCGACATGAAGACAGACCTCTTCGATCAAAACCTTTGGACCAAAGACAAGATTATCGAGGCCTTTGCAACGCCCCACTTCTTGAACAACTTATTAAACATAAACTGCAAACCAAACCAACCCTAGAAATCATCCCTCCTGCCATAAAAGCCAAATTATTCCACAAAGACCGGGCCTTTTTCCGGACCTTTACCAGGCGACATGACACCTGTCCCCCACATCAACGGCAATTCGTCACCCTGCTGAATAATGCTACAGAAAAATTCAGAAAACAAAATGAAGCTTACGTCATTAACAAAATCAACCTAGACCAAATCTTTGACCTACTCAGAAAGAAACTAGCAATTGACTTCTGGACAAACGAGGAATTCACCAACTTAGACCCATATGAAATTGCCCGTTACATCTATATCTAGCGGGCTTCGCAAAGATCAAAATCTGCCTAGAATTCGAAGCTTTACGAAAATTAATAGCCAACATCAAAACAAATTTGCTACAAAAATTGCCAGACACACCTGACGGGATAGACAAACAACTCAAAGATGCTTTACCTTTCTCACTTCCACTTGAAGACCGTAGACAAATTCGAGCTGTCGCTATTACCTTACACTAAGCCTTCACCTTCGACCTCCTCCCTGAAACATACATTGCTAATAACAGAACTTTCTTACCGGCACACCCAGCTGACCTGAATGAAGCAACCAAAAACATCTTCCCAATTACTACACAAGATGAACTAAAAAAGTTAGGACAACACAAACGGAGTCTTCAGGAGTACTACATTTTTAGTCGTATACCCTCAACATACTTCGCCCTACCGCTAAAAAAACCTCCCTTACCACTAACCCCCCAAGACCTCACCCCTCAATTACAAAGGCTATTTCCTTTCTAACCTACTAGTGGTGACCACTTTCGAGAAAATGTTAGACGCCTAAGGGCGGTATACACTTTCCATACCCTACCTAATGACTACTTAATTAGCAAAAAAAGACTACCGGCGAACCCGGAACAACTCGGCCTAAAGGAATTCTCCTATCCTACCAATAACATGGAAACACTACTAAACTTCTTCCAAATACTCCCTAAATTCTATGCGAGACCAGACCCTCTTCCAAAAGCCTACGTCTCTTTTAATTACTCTGAAAAACCAGATCTCCCACTTGACCCAACCCAAGTGACAAAAGTAAACTTGACACTATCTATTAAAACGCCGAAAGAGCTAACAATCGCTGCACGAGCCTTGAGACAACACTACTTCTTCCAATCAATCCCTCAGTGAATGGATCGAAATATCTCCCCCAGAGGTCTTCTTAGATGACCTTCCCAAACTACCATTCAACAATGACCAAATTAACAAATACATAAAAGAAAGGGTCCCTTTCCCTTCCCTAACTTTTCCTATTACTAAGCAATCCGATGTCCCAAAGGCAATTGAACTCCTGAGAGAGTTCTTTACTTTTGATTTCCTCCCTGACCTACTATTCAACGTCCCCACTTTAACTCCTCCAAGTTGGAACCTCTTTG
>QKWP01000258.1:324517-345967 GCA_003550325.1 Gigaspora rosea
GTAATTTTGCGTAATATATTTCATAATATTACGTTATTTATTGCGCAATATTTCGCAATTATTTGCGCAATATTTCGTCTAGACCGTAATTATTGCGCAATATTTCGGGCCGTAATAACTTACGCAAGTTTACGTTATTATATTTCGCTGATGATGTTCATCCCAACTATTATGCTACGTTTGTCCCAACTATCGTGCTATGTTCCAACTATCGGCTACGTTCATCCCTAACTATCATACTACGTCGTCTTAATTATCATGATATGTTCGTCCCAATTATTATGATATGTTCGTCCCAATTATCATGCTACGTAGACTAGTGAAAGAAATTATAAACAATCCTACTAATTGGGAATTAATTAGTATTGACTATTTTAAAGAAAAAACTAGAATAAACAACATAGTTATTGGGTCTGGAATTTACTAACCAAGAAAAACAGGAAGACAATTCTAATAGGAGAAAAACGTTTGCCTAATTATAGTACTACGTTCATCCCAACTATCATGCAAAGTTCATCCCAACCATCATGCTATGTTCGCCCAACATCATGCTATATTCGTCTTAACTATCGTGCTATGTTCATCCTATTATTGCTACGTTCCAACTATCGTGATGTATTCGTCTTAATTATCATGCCATGTTAGTCCCAACTTCTGAATCATGATGTTTAATTTCAACTTAACCCGACATTCTTGTTATATATATCAACCAAACCTGCGAATATATGTTTATATTCTGCTGCTTTTTCTTCCAGGTAACTAGACACTAAAAAAACTTTAAAAATATAGCTTTAGTTAGCAATTAGTTTGACAATGTGCAAAAATACTTGTAATTTTAAGCTCTAATTTACTTTTTTAAGAACGGACTATAAGAAAGGATTAAATAAGATTAAATAATATAGAAGTTTAATACTATCTATTCACATATCGTTTAGTATTGAACGAATATAAGAAATATGCAAAGCCCCCAAGTTAAGTATAACGTACAAAGAATGTCTGAGAGCCAATCAAATTCACGAAATCATATGTCGATCATTCTAGAATATGATATCCTAATTTGGTAAATCGTCAGACTGTATTAATAGACCTGTGGGTCTCTTGTATGGGGGCAGGTCTGATAATCGGGTGGGATTAACCTAATAAGTTTCGAAGCCTCTTCTTTTTAGCATATTGCATGACTTCCGTTCTGAGTATGTTCCGAGTTTGTAGATCGATTCAATTAATTTAAAATTTTTTTTATATGTCTTACTTATTTCGGAAGCTCGGGTAGATTGTCTGTTTATGTATATTTATTTAATATAATTTAAATTATTTAAAATATAAAATTTTCAAATTTTTATCAGGGAGAAATCCCCACTTATACAAAATCGAATATATATATAATTTTATTTATTTTATCTAAGTTATTTATTACATATACAGTGCTATTTATCACAAATCCCTATCTATTAAACCTGCATTCCACTAACCCTAACCTTTTAAACCCACATATCCACTAACCCTAATTTTTATTCTAATCCCAACTTTAAACCTGCGTAACCACTAACCCTTCAACCTCAATTCTAATTCCTAACCTTTAAACTCACGCATCCACTAACCCTAACTAGTACTACGATTCAGCAACAGCAAATGCAAAATGACACGGCACCAATGAAATGCGGCACGACATGAAACTGTACCAGTGAACGACAAGCAAAAAACGCAGCAAACGACAAAAAGAAGCACCATTAATGATGAATTGTATCTACAAATGACAAAAAGAAGAACCAGAAACGACGACAAAAGGTATCAGTAAACGACAAGCCAAAACACTTGCAAATGATAAAAAGAAACAGTAAATAAATGAAAACTGAAATACCAGTAAGTAACGCCCTAAATCTAACCTCTATTCTAATTCCTAACTTTTAAATTCGCGAATCCACTAACCCACTAACCCTAACCCAAACATGTCATGTTCGAACTATTGTATTACTATAATTCAGCAACAGCAAAATGCAACACGGCATGGCATGGCGAAATACAGTACTATACAAAACTGACCAGTAAAATGAAAAGCAAAAAACGGCAACAAACGACGAAAAGAAGCACTATTAAGCAACTAATTGCACCTGCAAATGACGAAAAGAAACATTGGAAATGACGACAAGAGGCACCAATAAACGACAAGACGAAAACACTAGCAAATGACGAAAAGAAGCAGGAAACAATGAACCAAAAGCACAAGCAAACGACAAAAAAAAGCATCAGTAAATGAGAACCGAAAATACCAGCAAAGACAAAAGATGCACCAGGAAATAACGAACCGAAAACACCTCAAAGAAAGAAAAGGAGCACCAACAAGAGACGACAAGAAGCACTAGTAAGCGACGAACCAAAAGTACGAACAAGAAAGAAGGCACCAACAAGGATGGCGAAAGGCAATGTTACAAAAAAACTAGTAAAAAAAAACAAAAAAAACTTATCTATATACTGATATATTGATCCATGTAACCAATAATTTCTTTATATTTAAAAAAAAACTGCGAAGATTTTTAAAAATCGAAATTTTGATCTTTGCAGATTATAACGATTTAACTTTCCCGATGTACATATATTAAATAATATTTATCCCTATTTGTATACCCGGGTATACAAATAGAAATAAAATATTAGAAGACCCGGGTCTATTACATTTTACCAAAATTTTATCCCATACTATAGACCCGGGTATGATACATAGGGGGTCTAATATGTGGGAGGTCGTTTATATGGCAGTTTACGGTAGTTATATTTGAAATATATATAGTAATTAGGTTCTAGACGTAGTGCAGTTGTTAGTACAGTCAGACCTCCATAAGTGCACTTCTATAAGTGCACACTCTCTATAAATGCACTATAAGTTCCAGTCCCAAGCTGGGACTATAGTGTTAAGTGCACACCCTCTATGTTCTGCACGTGCATTTGATTTTGTTATTAAGATGCCCTCCATAAATGCACCATCACGTGATTACAGATCGTCTTGACCAATAAAATTTGCCCGCCAGTTAATCGGAGATCGTCCATAGTGTAACGTGATGCAAATCACATATGAAAATCACTATAGTGTGAATGTGGTATGCATACATATAAAAATATTTTTTACTAAGTTAACGACACATACCCACTAATTAAAAGTTGTAGAGCTCATCGAGGCGCATCTAATGGTAGTTAGATCATCCAATCGGCCCTGTAGATGGCAAGATATCGTCGAAAAACGATTGTACGACTATATAAAATCTCTATGTAAACAAACATCGTTTACATAGAGATTTTATATAGTCGTCCAATTGTTTTTTGCCGATATCTTGTCATCTACAGGGCCGATTTGGATGATCTAACCACTGATAGATGCGCCTTGACAAGCTCTACAACTTTCAATTAGTGGGCTTGTGTTGTTAACTTAGTAAAAAATATTTTTATATGTATGCATGCCACATTCAATATTTTATTAGTGCGCTAAAAGGTATTTTTTGATTGGATATGAAATTTGTGTAGCATAAACCTATAATTCCATAAGTGTACACCCTCTCTAAGTGCAGCTAATGTCTGGTCCTGGAGGGTGCACTTATGGAGGTCTGACTGTATTTTAATTAGCATGCCAATAAGCAGGTTTCAATATTAAATTAAAAATTATTTTGATTGGATGATCATATATTTATGTAACATAACCCGTAATTCCCTAAGTTCACACCCTCTCTAAGTGCACGTTTATGGTCGGTCCTCAGGGCGTGCACTTCGGGAGGTTTGACTGTAGTTGGATTCGAAATGTATATAGTAATTAAATTCTAGACGTAGTGCAGTAGTTAGCAGTTAGATTCGAATATTCAGATATAGTAATTAGGCTCTAGACGTAGTGCAGTAGTATGGTATATATATAGTAGATATAGTGATTAGTGTAGTTAGATTTGAAATATATGGTATATATTTGGTATATACTATTCGGATTCCGAACTAGTTTGCAAACTTCGGACTGAACCCGGACCGAACTCAAACTTGACTAAAAAGTTTGAAACAAAAAGTTTGAGTCCGGTTCGAAAATCGAACCAGACTCAAACTTGACAAAAGTTCGGTTCGGTCCGGTTCGGTAGGAGCCCTATCACAGGGTACGAAATATGTATTTATTCTATTTTTTTAATATATTTTTGGGTTTTATTTTATAGAGACATGTCGCCATGGCGACCTCGTGATCGACCAATCAAAGTCGATCCCGTGTTTCCTTTTTTTTTTTTTTTTCTAAGTTTTTTTTTTTAATTTATTAATAATTTATTTATTTAATTTTTTTATTTTTTTTTAGTCGAGAAGAAAACGGAATGAAAGGCAAGAAGAAAACGACGAAAACGGGACAAAAAATGTGACGAAAAACGGGATGAAGACGAGATATTTTTTATTATTTTTTTTAAGTTTTTTTTTTAATTTATTAATTTATTTAAATTTTTTTTTTTTTTTAAAAAATTTAATTTATTTTTATTTTTTAGTCGAGTACAAATATAAAGAAAATGGAACGAAAGCAAGAAGAAAACAAGACGAAACAGGACGAAAAATACGGAACGAAAACGGGATGAAAACGGTGACAAATAAGCCCAAAAAAAACAGGAAAGCCCACCAAAAAACGAAGAAGAACCGCCGAAGTCTTACAGAACCCACCGAAAAACAACAAAGAAAAACCACCGAAGGACTTACAGAACCCACCGACGAAGAGAAAAAGACCTACCCACCGAAAAACGACGAAAAAGGACTACCGAAGGACTTACAGAACTCACCGACAAAAAAAAAAGAACCTACCAACTGAAAAACAACAAAATTACCCACCGAATTCCAGCGACGACTCTAGCGATGACTCCAGCAACGACTCTAGCGACGACTCCAGTGATAACTCTAGCGACGACTCCAGCAACGACTCCAAAGAAGATTCTAAAAAAAAAATTTTTCGCGGTTAAAAAAAATTTATTCGCGATAAAAAAAAAAAAATAAAATAAAAAATAAATAAAAAAAAAAATTAGATCATTTTATATGATCGCCAATCTCAAAAATATTGGTCGATCATATAAGGGTCGCCATGGCGATGGGTCACCAGTGATATTTTGTCTATATTTTTTATTACATTTTTAATTATATTTTATTAGATGAATTTTACTAAAAATAACCAGCAGTGATCATCACCGGTGTGCAATTAACCAATAAATTTGCAGAATCAGGTGTAATGTGCAAATTAGTTAGTGTAACAAAATAAAGATTTTTTTTAAAAAAATGCAAGAATTCGTCTATGAAACTACCTTTGACATTCTAACAAAAAAAATTTCTTGCTAAATTTTGCATATATAAACACCCTGCTAAAATCCCAGGCCTCACCCTAACCCTAAAGTAAATGAAATAAACTTTTTTTTGTTTTATCGTTATTGGTTAATTACATACTGGTGATGATCATCGCCGGTTATTTGTAGTTAAATTCTTATTAGATTATTTTATTATTTTATTTTAGGAAAAATCTAAATGGTGCTTTGTGCATTTTGTGCCCTCTAATGTACTAATAATTAATTTTCGCCTAAAATTAGAGTTAAGATTAGGGTTAGAATTAAAATTAGTACAGAATTGCGAGAGGATCATTTTTTGTTAGAAGTGCAATAAAGGTTACCGACTCCGAAATATACATAGATAGATCAGGTTAATTATAGAGTTACTAAAAAAGAAAAGATTTGCAGAAAAACTTCAAAAATAAGCAAAAAATTACTATAAATAGGGGACGTCTAAAGCCGTGTCCAGTCATGTGTTTTTGATTTTTAATTAAAGTTAGGGCAAGGGTTAGTTTGGAGTTAGAGTTAGAGCATGTTATATAGTAAAATTGTCTTCTCGACATTTCTTATTAATGCACCAAGATGGGTTTAGACTGTTGTTTCTTGTATTTTTGTGACTTTCGCTTTTTTCGCTGTTTTTGTCTCTTCGGGCTGATCCTTGTCGATCAAAATAAACAATCCTATTGGCTCTATGTCATGTAATGGACATGGCTTTAGACGACACCTATAAATAAAAAAGATCTGCATAAAAAAACCTCAAAAATAAGCAAACTCATACCTGATTTAACTATGTATATTTCGGGGTCCTGGTTACCCAAGTAAAATTTTGAAATATTACTAGATTAATGTACAGCATTGTGTATTCGAAGCGCACTAAGATCTAATTTCATTTTTTGATGCAACACAAGTCAAAACAATATGATGCATCAAAAAATGTAATTATTATACATATGCGGACAAATACCAAATACAAAAGTTACATTTTTGATATTACTATTATTGATGCATCAAAATGTAACTTTTGTATCACCTAATATAAACATATAAAGTCTTCCACTACACTCCGAACAAAAATAGGGGGCACAATGTGCATGGTAGTGATGCTACCGAAATTGATTTTTAAAAAAGGCCTATTTCGTCTTCATTAGAGAAAATTAAAATTTTTTATAAGAAAGAGCAAATAAAATTTATATAGATATGTTTCTTATAATTTCGTCTATTCAAAAAAAGTATCAAATAATTTTGTCTTTCAAGTAAAATAGGTCAAAAACAATTTCGTCTTCAAATTTTAATTTCGGGTTTTAGAACCCAAAATGCTTTCGTCCTCATGTATAGTGCATGGGGTACCATTTAGTCCAGTTCTTATTTTATTATATTATTTTATATTATTAACTATAAATAGTTTAATTAAAAGTACAGATGAAATGGTTACCATTCTTACTATTCTTACCATTTTTACTATTTTTACTATTTTTACTATTTTTACTATTTTTACTATTTTTACTATTTCTACTATTTTAACTAATAGCTTTAAAAAGCTATATAAACCCTATATTTCTATTCTCCTATATATTAGACTTAAATTTCTCCTTCTCTATCCTCTAATATTTAGGAATAGTTTTATCTCTTGAGCATTGTATCTAAATAAATAAAAATATATTTTTGTCAAAAAAATATTATCTTGTTTTTTAATAAATATTTAATGAACTGCTCTAGTGAAATAATATTCCACTTTCATACTGCTTTATATTTTTTCTAACCCTTACAAGATTCCTGTCACCATGTATTGTGTTGCGAGTACTATATTAAAGGCTATAGTTACTTGTAGCAATATAAAACCAATTTGATTAAATAATTGTCAAATTTTTATCGATTTTGGGATCTTGTAATTGGAATTTAACAATTTTGGACTTGTTAGAATCATCTCACTAAGACAAACATTTCAGTAGTTAAATAATTCAAAACAGGCTAGTGGATCAAAGTTATTTAATGTTAAAGAAATTTACTTAGTGATTTTAAAAATTACTATTAAATTACACAAAAGTTGATTGATCTTGAAATCCTGTAATAATTTTGGTCTTGTTAAAATCATCTCATTGAGACATGTATTTTAGTAGTTAAATTATTCAAAATGGACCAGTAAATCAAAAGTTATAATTATACTATATAGTAAAAAATAGCAACTTTTTTAATTCTTTTATTTATAGATATATTTACTACAGACAAACGATACTATGCATTTATCTAGCATTATATGATATTAAAGTTGGTCAAAGATTCTTCATGACCAACTTCACAGAGCTGATTTTTCGGGCAATGTGGGAAGATAATGTGACTCAAAAGTTCGGGTAAAATGGCACTCTTTGTAGCCACTGTGTGAACCTATGCCTTTTGTTTGAATCATTTCGAGTATGCTACACTGCGGCAATTTAGAATAAAAGATCATAAAAAAATTTTTTTGACTTCGTTCTATTATTTTAGCGAACAAATTTGTCTGCTAAAACGGATGGTTTAAGGGATAATAAAATCAGGTTACCAGTTTTAAATATGGCATACCCGATTTGTACCTGATTTGACTAGTGTACATAGCCTTAGCAAACATATTTTTGAAACTTCTTTTGAAGTTATTTATTAGTAAGATTGTAGATTGATATGAAGTTTTGTCCGCTCAGATCGATCCAATCATATGAATGTCCTCCTATGACCCGATTAGCCAATCGTAGATTTTTAACCATGCTATGTGAAATCGATATCGTAAAATGACTTCAATTACCAAAGTTCGACCTCTTTCAGGATTTCCTCATTTATTAAAGTTTCGTCAGCAATTTCTTTCGGCAGAGGTTTCGCCTTTCAAAAGAGGTTTCGTCTTTCACCAAGGTCTACTTTCTTCACCAGGAGTTTTGCCTTTTTTCAGAAATTTCATTCTTCAAGGTTTCGCCATTTCTCGTATAAAAACTATAGTAACATGGTCACCGAGTCAAAGAAGCAAAAAAGATGCTATGGTTGGTCCTCGTTTTGAACAAACTGATCTTGAGGTTCAGGTATGGCATCACCAACAGGATATTTACTTTAAATTTGGTTAGACAACACTCACTCATTCTATTCGATAGCCGAATACTGCAGCTGCCATTGAATTGATTGCCGAAGAACCAATTCACTATGTAGAAGGTAGAATCGCTGTTTGCCACGGAGGTATTTATACTTATAATTAATCAATATGCGATTGCTTTGCTTTATAATCAAATGTAATATCAATGAGAATTTTAGGTGGAGGTCCGCTAGGTCATCCGCAGATATACATAAATTTGGTAAAGCATCTTTATTGTTTCTTGATCTGCTGTTTATTTGGTTTTCTCTTACTTTTTTCTTCACTAGGATCGGCCAGGTTCTCATGCTTGTGGATATTGTACGTTTTAAATTTTAAATTTTATCACTTTGCATGTATTAAATTTATAGGTCTTAATTACATACCTAACTTTATTAAAATCCTTGACAAATTTGAATAGGTGGTATTAGATTTGAACAAAAGCCACATCACCACCATTGACATTTAATAATATAACGTATATTCTAACGTTTATAGATATAAGATCATGCATTGTCTGAATTTCATTAATCAAAAAAAGTGCCTTTTCTCCCAAATCAATAACAAAGAATACATTGTAATAAGTTATTATCATAAAAAGCAGTGGCTTTTTATATTTATTATTTTACAAACCTTTAGTGCCTTAT
This sequence comes from Gigaspora rosea, assembly GCA_003550325.1. Classification (NCBI taxonomy): domain Eukaryota; kingdom Fungi; phylum Glomeromycota; class Glomeromycetes; order Diversisporales; family Gigasporaceae; genus Gigaspora; species Gigaspora rosea. Next base: position 333,559 of record QKWP01000258.1, read on the forward strand.
AGCAATTGACTAATATTCGAAAGCCAATCTTTAAACCTACATTCAAACATTAGCATTGACCACCTCATTAGCTCCATGATTCCAACATCCTAATGAACGCTCCTATTATTCGTTCACATATTACCCCAAATAGCAGTGTTCTGCGAATCGAGTCCAAATCTGTAATTTATAAGATTTTCCAAATCCGGGTCTGTCATCTATTATGTATTTAAATACAATCTATCTCCCCAAGACCGATCTTGTCAAACTGCTTATTATAAGAGATCAAAAATTGATTATGTTATACGCTGGTTATATGAGTATAATCGAGCTTTGAACGTAAATTAATATACCAGACATGCGAATTTAGAAAGTTGAAAAAAAACTTACCGGTATTGGTTAATACTAGTGATGCCGAGAAAACCTTTTAACGGCACTATGTTTCAGTTTTATCACGTGGTAAAACTAATTTTAACTTTTATAAAAATGATATATTAGTTATAACTAATGATAAAATATTGATCAAAAATAAAACTATCAAATGACATAATTGTTAAATAAAATAACGTCAAACAAATAATTTAATAATTCTTTACTCGTTCAACATGTCAAATAATATTGATAATAATCCAATTGCTACAAGCGATACTGAGGATTTTTCAATATTCTCCTCTTCTTCAATGAATAAAAAATCTAGTGGTCGGCCTCGAGAAGAAGTATGGGATGACTATAATATCGATAAAAAAAAGGAAAATACTATTCTATTCAATGTAAATATTGTTCTACGCACTGGCAAAGAGGAATACCAGCCAATATGGAATTACATTTGGCTTATGAATAACAATACAAACAAAAATATTGGCAGGATAAAATTGAGAACCGACGTAATAATTATCAAAGAACTTATAAAACAAAACGTCGCATATCTAAAATCATCAAACCACACCTGAACTATGCAAAAATGATAAAGTTTAATATCCAAATTTTTCCAAATTTTTAATTTTTTTATCCAAATTTTACCCAAATATTAATCAATATCCAAATAAAGATTTACGATTTTATATCCAAATTTTTGACAGTCCCTGGCAGGATTAAGTCGCATAAATAAATCTTGCATAAATGGGTTATACAGCACGGTCAAGTAAATTTTGACGATCTATAGAAAGAGACTCTAAATCATTTGTAAGAGACTCTGAATCATTTGTATTAACCAGATATTTTGATTTGCTTCACACTTTTTTTGATAATTTATTTGTGAAAAAATAAAAAGGTATTCTCATAATTGAAAATTCATGTGCACGGCTATAGGCAGTGGTTTTATTATTTTTACCGATTTGGTTTTCAGGGGTCTTTTTTTGATAAATTGTTACGTAAGAATAACAAACGAAACATTCAATAAAAATATTTTTTTTATGAGATAAATAAGCAATAAATATTAAAAAAACGGCTATACTAAGCCGTAAAAGAAAGCACTGTCACTAGTTGTTGAAACGTTTGGGTATTTTCGGGTAGTGAAGGATTGGTTTGGTCATTGAACGATTGGTTGAAAAATAAACCTCATTTGATGTTACACACACTCTGATTGGTTGAACGTAGGTTGGCAAAAATTTGATCCAAATTTTTGGCATACAAAATTCTGTGCCAGGTTTTGTCGATCATGTGGCGCAGATCTCCTGATCCACAAATCAGATTTTAAAGATCAGGTGTAACGTAACACGATCAGGAAATTTCAAAACAATCATTTTGTTAAAAATCGCTTATTTCTTGAAATTTTGCAGAAACAGCGCACTAACAAAAAGTTTTCGTTTGGCAGTTTTACTATATAGACTCTCTATCTGACACACGACCCTAACCCTAACCCTAATATAATCGAACTTTAAAGGATTTTGCTGCGCCACATGATCGACAAAACCTGGCACAGAATTTTTTCATGCAAATTTTTGAGTCCCTGAGTAGACTATTATATAACGTTACACATTCTTTGATTGGTCCCAGATCACATGAATTCCAAAATCGACCAAAATTTGGATATCATTTGGATAATTGTGGGCCGAAATTTGAAAAAATTTGACTAGGTACCAAAATTTGGAAATTTTACAATTAAAGGCCAAAATTTGGAAAAATTTGGAAAAATTTGGATCCAAATTTTTGACAGTCCCTGAATCCTGCTATCACCCCTAAATTTTCGTAAATTACAGTTTGAGAAATTCTTAAAACACAGCCTTAACCCCTTAATTTATAGTATACAACAAACAATTTTTTTTTGTAATCTAAGTCACCCTTTTTATTTAAAATTAGAAGTAATAATATATGGAAATCGGAATTTTTAATTCGTAGAACGTTTGCTACTAAGTAAAGTCGACCAATATTACTCCATTTGAGCTGAAATTTTAACTGTATACCCATCAGAAGATTCCGCATTTTTTCTACTAAGCTTATCATAGTACGAAAACGCCACTAGAACGCGCAAATCGACTTGACGGCATTTTTGATCCATAAGAAGATTTTTGATCACATGATAGCCGTTACGAACATAATAGACATTGCAAAACAATTATCTAGTCTTATTTTTATTTACCATGTACAACAATATTTTTATTATTAGATTAGCCACCCTTGTTCCAATATTACAATTTCTAAAAATATTTATCCTTTTTCTTTTTCTCTCAAAGAACAAAACTTTAATTTTCTTTATGGAAACTTTAACACTCCAACCCCAAACCTTATTTACCCTTGCTGAATTTATTAAGCATTGGAATTTAGACCCCTTATCAGAAAATCATAGTTTGGGTATTACTCTGAATAATGTTATTATAACTAATGGGAAAGAAATTTTGCTCTCTCTACAATTTCCTACAGAAAATGAAACCCAGATCCAGAATGATCCTTTACCTGAACCAAATCTTGAGGATTACATAGAACCTATTCAAGAGGATTTGGAATTAGAACCAGAAGATAGTACAACTGACCCTCTATTGGGGTCCATCGAAGAAAACATAGTGATTCCTCCTGAACCAGAAAATAATAATCAAAAAGAACCAGAAAGGACTACCTTAAATAAACTGATTGATGACTTAACAGAAACAAGAGATCAGACGTACATTCGAAGAGACCCTTTAATTGGAAATACTAACTCAGAGAAGTTACAAGAAATACTTACTCAACTCAGAACAAAAAGCCGAGAAAAACATAGAGAACCCCAAGTTAGAGTTCTTGAAGCCTGTTATTATCTTGAACAACTAAGGATAAATAATAAAACCAAGAAAGAGACCCAAAGATTATGGAATGCTCTAAAAGAATGCTTAGGATCTCAATGAACTTCACAAGTATGGAAATGTGCTAATCGAATTTTCCAATTACTACAAATTTGTGGATTGACTATTCTCTACTCCACTACTGACATAACTTATACTAACTTGGAAAAGTTAAGTGAAGAAAAATTTTCTACGCTCTTGGATGAAATTAGAATTCACAGTGCTCATTTTTAAAGGTGACAGAAATGTTATAGAACGAGTTTTAGTATTAGTTTCTTGAATGTATTTTCTAGTATATTTCATTATATTATTTTATTATTATATTATTATATTATTTTATATTATTATATTATTTTATATTAGACCACGTACATAAATAAAATTGGTTCTCATAACCCGGCCGGGTGAATTTTTTTAAAAAAATCAAATGTTATTTTATATTAATATATATAGTTTTTAAGATTACTATACATATTTTTATATAAAGAGGTTTTAGTATTTAAAAAATTTATATAACATTTTTTAGATTATAACAATAACATCCGGGTTCCGGGTGCCCTTGGTTGGTTTTAAGATGTTACGAGAACCAATTAATTTTATTTGAATGGCCTTATTATATTATTTTATATTATTAACTATATATGGCTTAGTTAAAAGTACGAGTAACATGGTTAACCATTTTTACCATTTCTACCATTTCTACCATTTCTACTATTTCTACCATTTCTACCATATCTGCCATTTCTACCATTTCTACCATTTCTGGCATTTTGTACTATAGTAACTAATAGCTGTAAAAAGATATATAAACCCTAGTTTTCTCCCTTCCTGCACATTAGACTTAGATTCCCCTCCTCCTCTCTCTAACGCCTAAACATAGTTATATCTCTTGCATATTATTATCTAAATAAATGAAATATATCTTTGATCAATAAATATACTCTTGTCATTTAATAAATATATACTGAACCACTACTGAACTGCTTTAGTGAAGTAATATTCCACTTCCACACTGCTTCATATCTTCTCTGACCCTTACAAGATCCCTGTTGCTATGTACTGTGTTGCAAGCACTATATTGAAGGCTATAGTCGCTTGTAACAATAGTTTCATTCATTTATCATTGTAATTGTTCTAGTTTGTATATGTTACTAAATACTTTTTTTTTCTTTCTAGGTTAATAGTGTCTTTGGGTTTTCTTTGGAATTCAGAAAATATAATTACCTCTATCTAATCTAAACATCTCTAAACTGAACACTATTAAACTCTTTCTAAACCAAACAAAATCCCCAAGAACATTAGTAAATTTTATTATAAAGTTCGGATAAGCCATATATAACTTTTTGAAAACTGAACTTTTTCAAATTTCTATATAGTAAAAAAAAGCAGTCATAGTAGTTTGGATTAAATAGAGTTGACTATATAATTAATTATATTTGTTTGTTGTTCGTTATTATTGCTCCAGTTTTTGAATGCATTACTAACACCTTTTTTTTTTTTTTTTTTTTCTTAAGATTAGGTTAAAGTGCTACCAGAAATCAGCCAATTCAATTTCGACCAAAATTTTGATTCTCTCTATTTTAGTCAGGTCTTTATATTAAATTTTTACTTTTTCAGGCCCTTCTCTAGAAAATTAGCTGATTTCTGGCCCTCTTCTTAGAGTCACTTTAACTATTGTTAGATTAGAGGTAAAAGATTTTTTAGATATTATATAGGATGTCTTTTGGCTTAATTAGAAATTTTAGAAAATATTTGTTGTTTTGTTTTGGTTTGTTTCTAGATTAATAATGTCTTTGGGCTTTCTTCATAATTTGGAAAATATAATTACATTTGTTTATTATTATTGCTCTAATTTGTGAATATGTTACTAATGCTTTTTTTTTTTTTTTAGCATCAGAGTTAGAATCACTTTAACTTATAGTTAGAAAATTTTTTAAATATTATATAGGACTTTTTTTGGTTTAACTAGAAATTTAGGGTAAAAAATCTTTGGTGTATCATTAATAAATACATCATTGAATTGTTGAAATTCAGGAAATATAATTATATTTGTTTGTTATTATTGCTCTGGTTTGTAAATATGTTACTAATAGTTTTTTTTTTTAGAATTAGGATTAGGGTCAGAGTCATTTTAACTTATGGTTAAAGGATTTTTTAAATATTATATAAAACTTTGTTTAGCTTAATTGAAAATTTTGAGTGTAAGTCTTTGGTATGTCATTAATAGATATATAATTTGAATTAGATATTTGTTACTAGTTATGAAAGCGGTTTTGACTTGACTAGTATAATTTTACTTATATGCAGATTTGTGTTATCACTATTGGTGCACTTTGCTTGATTTTTAGTTTGTGTTTTGTCGAAGTGTACATAATTGGATTGAGATTTCACAAAGCGTACATAAACAGATTTAGGGATTTTATAAAGTGTACATAAACAGATTTAGGGATTTTATGAAATGTACATAATTGGATTTAGGGATTTCACAAAGTGGGTTTAGGGATTTGTGGTTTAGATGAATAAGATTAAGATTAAAATTGTACTTCGCAATGCAAATTTGACATATATACTAAAATTGTACTTTTTGTAATATAATTTAATAAACTCTAATTTTTTGTAAATTATGTAATAAATATGTAATATTTAATTTATTATTTCATAATACTATAAACTGGTATAACAATGTGATAATCATTCACATGACACAAAAAGGTGCACCAAAAAATCAAATTCTTTTTTATTAGCCAAACCATTTATATGTTTGGTATTATAATTATAAAAAAGAATTGATCAAAAATTTTCAGCCTCCTGCTAAAAATTAAGAACTAAAACTTAAACAAAAAAGTATTAAATGCCTATTTAAAATTCAAAGAGACTTTTATATGTATACTTTTAAATAAATTCAATTTATTTTTTTTAAATTTCCTAGCATTATCACTAGGGCGCAGTTGGCACTCATTTATTAATTATATCATTTTATGTTACCGACCTAGTATACTCTATGTGTTAAGTCTGTCATATGATAGCCCAGGTCCCTAGCCCCACGGTGTAGGACCCTCACAAGTCCCCAGTTCCCTAACACATAACCCCCTAGACGGCGCCTCATTTATATTATCTATAGTAAAGATCCTAATCTATTTACCCAACTGGATTAACCAGCTGACCCATTTACTACTGGGGTTTTAACCAGAACTGTCCAAGTATTTCGACCGAAATTTCACCGGAGGTATTCATATTTGACTGAAATTTCGCCAAAGGTATTCATTTTGACCAGAATTTTGCTGGAGGTATTCTTGTTCAACCAGAATTTCACCAGGAGTATCCAATTGTGCAACCGGATTTTCACCAGAGGTATTCATTTATCTTTCAGCCATGTTTTTTTGCCAAGAAATTATATAGTGCTACAAATATTACACTATCTGTGGTTAAGATTTTTCCGCCTGTAGTCCTAGCATCCCCTCGTCCATCTCATACCCTCATATGGAGTGTCTTCAATTAAAAGGGCCCATTTTTACATATATTTTATTTTGAGATATTTGAGTTTAATTATTTGTTTTGATTTTCGGACTGATCCGGGATCAATCAAATTTCACGATATTGATTGGTTAAAGACGGCAGGTGACTATCGGGTAAACTCGTGACGTGTTGGCTCTACGCAGCCTCTTGTAATTTTTCTTTTTACATTATCTTGATTTTTTATTATGTAATTCAACTTTCATTTATAATTAAAAAAAGTCAATCATGTCAAAATTTATATGAATTTAACAAAAACTCATTTTTCAAAAAAATGTAAAAATGGGCCCTTTTAATTGAAGATACCCCATATAGTTTTTCTTGTCCTCCAGTAGGGCTTGAACTGGCGACCTTGCGTTTGGAAACCTGGAGCGTAACCACCTACACTATCGGCCCGCAGGCAATAAATTCAATTTAAATAATTTTTTTGCATAAAATTGGATGAGTCAACTCATTTGATTTATAAGTAACTACATTCTTAGATATTACATGTGGACATGTCCCTTGACTGCTAATGCATCAAACTATCGATGATTTAACCAGATATTCATTCAATTTTTGAATAATTGAAAAATTGATCAAATGAATATAATTGTTGATCTTATTCGATCCGATAAATTTGTGATTTCGGTTATGACACTGCCGAATCAAAACTTACCGAATCGGCAAATATTCGTCGACCAATTTTTGCCAGACGTCCGTAAACTAACGATAATCTTTGGTGAGTTAATCTATATACTGTCCGACGGACATGAATTATCTTGTCCGATTAAATCCGAGTCTGGTCCGGTCCGATCCGAGTCCGGTCCAAATGATAACAAAAAATTTAAAAATTAAAGCCAAAAGTCTAACCAAATTAATTATAAAAAATTTAATTTTACTAAAACTAAATAAATCAACTAATCTATTTTTGTGTATATATATGTATTGTATATCAATAAAAACATTATCAGTATTAAACATAATTTAAACGAACCACTGATCCAGGCAAATTTGACTGCAAAAAATTGGCCAATTATCGTACAATCAACTCTTTCTATTGAACTGTTGGTTCTGGCTATTAAAAAAAGCTCGCTATATAAAATTACTATGTTTTCTTAAGAAAACATAACTCTTTTTATACCTAAATTCAAGAATTTTTAGTTCATTATATCCAGAGTTCGCTATAGAAAGGTTAGGGTTGACTGTATATTTTTGCCCATACAAAATTCAAAAATATCAATTATGCTGTCAAATTCGCTTAGTGCTAGATATAACATAAATATCACACTCAGTAATATCCGTGACATGGGCGCATTCGACTTGCGCAGGGGTTATTTTCGTTAAACTAAGATGAAAATAAAGACAGAGGATTATTAAATTAGATAAAAGTGATACTAGATAAAAGTGATACTGGATAAAAGCTCTTTGCAAGTAGCCATACCGGCAATGAGATTATAAGGGGACCCATTATCATTTACGTACGTATGTTGTCCTATTAAAAACAATCACAAATTTACAGGCAAATTTACCTGCAGGTCGTTTAAGAAATAATTAAAAATATATATATGTGTGCCGCCAAATGAAAACCTGACTTCAATCATATAAATATTATTTAAATGATTGTAGTCAGGTTTTCATTTGGCGACGCTCATATATAATGAAATTTAAAAAAATAAATAAAGAACAAAATCATAGATAGTTTGATTTTATTTAATAATCGAACACACATTATAATAAACTTTAAAATTGAATAGAATTTATTCCAAGAAATAATACATTGCAAAAAAAAAAATTGTTAAGATTCCCTTTTAACATTTTTGACCGGAAGTAATGAAGATAATATAAATAAAGTACATTTATAACAAAAATTTGAATAGTAACCCTGATTCTACATTTATCAAAGATAATTATAATTATATTCGCTTTCCGAATTTTGTGCAATCCAAAGCACCACCGAACTAGAATGATAACAAGGGAATGATTAGATAAAGGTATAAAATGGTAATGTTTCACAGCTATGATAAACGAATACCTGAGCATTATAGCAACATTTTGCACAACCTCCTCAATGCCAAAATTAAGGTTAGGACCAACTTCGGGCACAACATGCTTGAGAATTAATATGGTCTGTCAAGTAAAATTGAAGTATTAGCAAAAGTTGTAATTTTCTACCAGTTTAAATTCGCGCACATACCACAGAACCCGCCAAGCCTCCTGCCATTAGAGCAAAGCCTAAAAATAAAAGAAAGCGGGCTTTTGTTGCAACACTATTTCCATAAAAACTGTCAGTTGTGAGACGAGTTTTATCAATCGAGTTAACGCTATATAATATAGGAACAGATAAATTCGTAAATATTTTGTGTACATGTATGAAGGCACTTTAGTGGAGTAAAACAGGATTACAATTCAATCATTAATATCCTAGATTTTGATTCTCTCCATTTACTCACATTAACATTCCTAGAGTACTTGAAATCCCGCAGATCCAATCTTCGAAACCCATTACATTATCTGTGGAGCTAGAAAGAACCACAGCGTCGATGAAAAACCACCAGCCTAGGGCAAACTAATTGACGAAAGTTTGAAATGGAGTATAAAATTCAAAAGCAGTTTACAAATACAAGGCATATTATGTACTTGCAGCAATAAAGGTAAAAACATACTCCGAAGAGAAGAATATTCATACCAAACAGCCAGAAACATAAACTCCAAGATCTCGCTTCCTTTCTATGAATTGAGTGAAGCTTGGAAAAGGAAAAAGGCAAATACGGCGGTTATCGTAGTCACTACTATAATAATTATTTCTCGGCATGATAACTGTTGAAGTTAGATTTTTAATTTCCTCTAGTCCTTTTTATATGTAACGGTAACGGTAATCAGTGTGATTTCAAATGATCACAGAACCGGACTTATTTTTTATAGGGATTCAGATCAAAATCAATGACGCTATATATATCGCTATACAAGTATTAATCAACCTAAGCTAGAGATGCGATCCTTTATCTGTTTTCGGCCCAAATTAGACCTAATTTAGGCCAACAACAGGTTCTAAGCATATGCATTTTTCACCAATACCTAATAATTCACTGACCTGCTTCTTGACACGGTCCGAAGTGTGGGTCACGGTCTGTCAAGCTATCGCCGTAGTGAATAGTGGATCAATTGAGAGTTACCACCAAAAGCCCGTCAGTGCCACAGCCGCAGCACAAATAGGGCAAAGTTCCCGACGATGCTCTTTCAAGTCCTTATAATGAAAATTAAGATTTTATAAATGGCTCAAGCTTGGTATAAGAGATCTCTCTAAGTGCACCCTCTATAAGTGCACACTCTCTCTAAATGCATATCCAAGTTCTGGCCCAAATATATACTTGATTTCTATAAATGCTCTGATTCTCTAAATGCACGTTGTTAAAGTGTGGTCCCAAGGGCGTGCACTTAGAGAGGCTTTACTGTAAAATTATCAAGGTATAAAAAATTTATAAAAAAAGCATTAAATTGCTTGGTACATTAATACTCAATTCTCTATTCCTTAATTATATCATTATTATTAATTATATTACTCTTTGTTATTTCTGACTTATTCAAGAGAGATAAAATACAATAAATATACATCAGACCTCCATGAATGCAATACCTCTCTAAATGCACATTTTTGTCTTGGTTATAAGAAATTATTAGTACCAAATACTAAAATACACATTCTATATTCTGCAAATGCACATTTTCTTAAAAAATTTTTATATAAAACTATCTTTCTAAATGCACATAGCTAATCAAATTTTAGTATTTAAGTTTAGTTATACAAATCTGATAATCTAATTTTTAAAGCTGCAATTTGATTGGAAACGTTTTAAACTTATCTGTACATGTTGTATTTATAGAGGTTTGACTATAGTTTTTTGTTTACTAGCCTGTTTGTATTTTTTTTTTACTGATTCTATTTCTTTTTTTATATTGCTAATCTACTTTAGTCTATTAGAAGTGTGCTATTTATTACATAATATTTTTTTTTACTTTATCCATCCATAATATAATTTTAATGCTACATAATTGGCTGAATTATATTAAATATATATAGATAATATAAAATGCACCTATAGTGTTTTATACTATAGATAAATTAGATTTGCAAATTTGTGTAACAAAAACAAAAAATAAATTTATATAAAACAAAAAATAAACTGGGATTTTAGGGGCATCCATAAATAACGTTATACAGGAGGGGTTGGATGAACAATAACATTTTTTTCAATAGGTAGGAAGAGTCAAAAAAATATAATACACGTTACTCTGGTTATATCGACATTTTTGGTTCATTAGTAAAAAAATTCAAAATGTTAATACAGTGAGTTATACCGACATTTTATATTAAATTTTTGAAAAAAAATGTCGGTATAAAAAGATTTTACTAATATGATGTCGTTATATTCAGATATCAGTATAACCAGAGTGATGTATATAATTTTTAAAAAATTTGTCAAAAATTGAATTAGTGGTCCAAATTTAATGATTTTGGTACCATTCGATTCATCTCAGTGAGAGGAGTCGAATGGTACCAATTTTATTTCATTTGGATCACTAGATCAAAAGTTATTGCCAAATACTATTGGTTATTATGTTTTTTTATAAAATTACTATAAAATCAATAGTTTTTTGTGAATAACTTTTGATCCAGTGATCCAAATGAAATGATTTTGGTATTATTGGATTCATCTCACTGAAACGAATCAAATGGTACCTAAATCATCCAAATTGGATTACGATGTCACAATATATTCAAGTTTTTGTAAATTTTATATATAAAATATGGATTTTGAAAAATTTTTTTATATAGTAAAGGGGGTGGGGTGGTCAAGTGCTACTATGAAGAAAAAAACTAAAATTTTATGTTATACCTGATATTGACTATTCTAATAGTTTTGTATAACATGGTGTAAAACACCATAGATGCATTTTAGTAAACTTAAATATATATATAATATATATATATATAACTTATATATAAAATCAATAATCTTTGGATCAATAGTACAATAGTTAGCATCCACATCACTCTTTCTGATGATCATCAGTCCCAACTTTTCCATTAACGCCGACCTATGAAAACTTTGTTGTTAGTATATTTGTACATAACAAAAACTCTAACTAGAAGCGACTTGGATACAGGGTTTCAGATCGTATATGAGAAGAACTGAAATAGAGATGAAAAAGAACTTTCTCCTTATGGGTTTGACTCTCCAGGTAGAAGACTTTGTTACTATAAAACAAGTAGTAAAGCAACAACTCTGGGGCTTTCTGTCAGAAGGTGTGGAAACAATAGTAGAAACATTCTTTTGGTCAACTGTGCTTAGTCATTTGACTCGATTATTTAATGATCGATCATTGATCGAGTTAAGGTAATGATCGAGTATAAAGTTATAAACTCGATCAAAAATAGATCAATCATTGATCGATCATACCGATCGAACAAGTAGTTATATTTTGATCGATTAAGAAAAAATTAATAAAAAATTTTAAATTATAAAACCTGATTTGAACTAAAAAATCTAATAAAATTTTTTATTCGGGTTGACTAAAAGTCAACAGATCGAAAAGACAGCCAAGCACTGATACCCGGACCAATGCTCTGACATTCACATGCATAACGAAGACGCATAAGCTAAGCCCAATGTCAACAGGAA
>QKWP01000258.1:353787-370271 GCA_003550325.1 Gigaspora rosea
AAAAAAATTTTTTTGAGAAAAAAATTTTTTTTGAAAAAATTTTTTAAAAAAAAGTATTGTTATATTTAATATTTGGTTAAAATTTATTAAATATTAAAGCTTATATGTAAAATATGGTTAATTAGCTTTAATAAAAAGTGGATAAATATTTTAAAAAGTTTATATTAAAGCTAATGTAACCTCTATATGTATTGTTCGGGGTTCTGGTAATCCCCTATAGTAAATGGATATTAGATAATAAATGCCAGCGCTCTAATATAGATATATTATATTAGAAGAAATCATATTAAAAGTACAAATTTCTAGTATATACTAGAAACATGAACAAGCCAATTTAGCAGTTTGGGTTGATACTAGGATATTTACAGTTAGTTGGAATGTGTATATATATTGTATTTGTATATATAGCTATTAATAATTAATATAGACACTGTATATTTAGTAAAAGGAAAAAAGATATATATAGAGTTAATTCATAAACTCTTTTTAATGATCTCTTGTACCAAAATTTTTACAAACACTACCGGTAATCTATAAAAACTTTGTAGTTAGTATATTTATATATAGAAGTAAAATCAAGCAAATTTTTTATAATAAAATTTTTTTAAAACTTTGAACAGAAATAACTTACCAATCAAATTTGATAAATTTTTTTTTAAATTAATTTTATAAACTTATAAAATTAATTTAAAAAAATTTTATCAAATTTGATCAAGTTTTGTTAAATTATTTTGATTTAAATTTTTAAAAAAAAAATTACTAAAAAAATTTGCTTGTTTTTTATTAACTCACTCCCATATAACAAAAATTTTATCTATAAGTAACTTGAATATAAAGTTTCAGATCATATATTGGAAAGAACTAAAATAGAGCTAAAAAAAATCTGTTCTATAAATTTGACTCTTTAAATAGAATACTTTGTTGCTATAAGATGTAGTAGAGCTATAATTCTAAAGTTTTTTGTTAAAAGATATAGAAATTTAGTCAAAAGTATACTTTTGGGTAAATATATTATTCTACAAAATATAAAACTTACTCTCTTTACTAGTTTTAGTACTCTTGATATTTTTTTCTTAAACTTTTCAAAATTTTATTAAAAAGTAAAAAATCTAGCTTATCTCTTTAAAAGATTAGTAGTGTTTACTCTTTCTAAATTAGAAATACATTTACTAAAGACTCTAAAATATATATAAATAGGTTAGGTATGAGTTTGCTTATTTTTGGTTTTTTTATACAGATCTTTTTTATTTATAGTAATTTTTTGCTTATTTTTGAGATTTTTACTACAAATCTTTTTATTTTTAGTAATTTTATAATAAATCTGACCTATTTTGTATATTTCAGAGTTCTGTTTACTGAATTGAAAGCAAGTTACAAATGAATTTCGAGTTCTTAGAGATAAACAATAAAAATATATAAAATAAATTAAAGAAAATTTTAAAATAAAATTTCTTACTAAAATATTTTTTTAAATATAGTTTTTCTTTCTAATATGGTGCAGAACGCTAATAAAATATCTAATTTTTAAAAGCTAATAACTTATAATACAGAAAAGATACAAAAAAAAGAAAGCTCTATTTTAAAGCTAAATTAATTTACTACAAAATAACAGGTTTAATTTTTTTAAAAAAATATTTGTTATCAAGTTATTAGAGTTTAAAATTCTGTGCTTTTATATAAATAATCCAAAATAGGACATACTGTATAAAAAAATTTTTTTTATTGAATATAAAGAGGACCCCGGACATCTTTCTTATAGGTCATAATCTAATTTGCTAAAAATAACAAAACTATATTTATTTAATTGCTGATCCAGATAAGATCTGCAGAATTTTTATATTTGAATTTGGGGAATTTACTATATTTTTTATTATATGCTAAAATTTTACAACCACCTTGTTTATATGGAATTTATATAGTCATCTGATCATTTTTTAGTGATATCTCAGCGTACACTAGGCCAATTTGAATAATCTAACTACCATTAAATGTGTCTCAGTGAGCTCTACAACTTTCAATTAATTGACTTGAGCTGTTAGTTTAATAAAAAAATTACTTACTATAGTGGTAGTTGTAAGATTTTAGCATATAATAAAAGTTTATATTGTACTTATACCCAAAATTTACTATTGTCCCAATATAGTAATTCTGCAGATCTTATCCGGATCATTAATTAAATAACTTCTAATCCAGTAATCAGAATTGAATAAACTTTTTTTTGTTAGATATGTCTTACTAAGAGCTTTATTTTAAAAAAAGTTTATTCAAATTGAACCACTGGATATTGCCAAAAACTGTTTTTTGTTTCTTAAATTTTAAAGGTTTTTGCTAAAATGTATAACATATAACCTCTGTACTATGTCCAGGGTCCTATATAAAGAATAGTGTTTATAATTGCAAAACAATAATTTAAAATATATTTTAATAATAGAGCGTTAGTTCATAGCGACCTGTCGCCATAGCGACCCTGTGATCGGCCAATCAAAAGTGATCTCGTGGTCGACTTTTTTTTTACTAAAAAAATTTTTTTTAAGTTTTTTTTTATTATTAAAAAAATTTTTTTATTAAAAAGTTTTTTTTATTATTTTATTAATTATTATTATTTTTTTTTTTTTACAAAAATAGGACGAAAACGACAAGAAAAACAACAAATAAAGCAGAAAAAATCAGTGCGAAAACGGCAAGAAAAAAAACGAATAAAGTGGAAGAAAATGGGTGAAAACGGCAAGAAACAATGACAAATAAACCGGTGAAACGGAATGAAATGACGAACAAACACTTTGTAAAGAACCCACTAAAATCAACGAAGAATTTACTAGAAGCACGACGAACTTACGTAAGAACCACGAAGAATCCAACATTCTTCTGAAAACAACCAAGTTATTAAAAAACCACAAAAAATGACAAAAAACTTACTAAAGAACCCAAGACGAACTTACTACTAAAAATCAACGAAGAATTTACTAGAAACCACGAAGAATCTACCAAAAATCAACGAAAGAACCCACAACGAATTTACTGAAGAACTTGCTGAAGAAACCAAAAAATGGCAAACAACTTGCGGAAAGACCCCACCAAAAACAAAAAACTTGCTAAAGAACTCACTGAAAAAAATGACAAATGGAAGATCCACAAAAACGTGAAGAAGAAATGAATATGCGAAGATATACCCAAATACAAAAAACTTGAAAAAACCTACCGAACTGCCGAAAACCAACTAAAAAACAGCAAACAACTTGCCGAAATAACCTGCAAACTTGCTAAAAAAACCCATCGAAAAATGACGAGCAGAATTTACTGGAAAATCTACAGAAACACGAAGAATCTAAGAAACGAAACAAAATACGCGAAGATATACCAAATACAAAGAACAAAGAAAAAAACCTATTGAACTACCAAAATAACAAGGAATCCATGACCCAAATGTGACTCCACGACTGCTTCAAGGCTCCAACAATGGCTTTAGCATCAGCAAATTTATAGTACCAAAAACTTTCGAAAGATTTTGCATTACTGCAAAATCTTTCGAAAGATTTCGCATATCGCAATATATTTCGAAATATTTCGAAATATATTTCGAAAGATTTCAGGTTTAAATTATTTCGAAAATAGTTTCGAAATATTTCGAAAGTAGATTCGAAATATTTTTCGAAATATTTTGTAATCGAAATAATTCGAAATATTTTAGAACTAGCTGAATAGACTGGATCAGTAGATCTGTAACCTGAGCATGCCCAGAACACATTGGACTATTTCAAAATACTTCGAAATTAATCTACAATTTCTGTATTACAAGATCAAATCAGATCTTTGTTTATAAATTAGATCTTCTATACAGTTTTACATTGTTTTTTTTTTTCTTTCGCTTTGTTTTATACTGTTTTTAGTTTTGTTTTGTTTTTTTGTTTTTGTTTTGTTTTTGTTATTTTTTTATTTATTTATTTTTTAATTTTTTTCACACTTTACAAACCCTTTGCAAGAAAACCAAAAACTTTTCAGCACATTGCAAAAACACCAAATTGACTTTACAAGCCTACTCAGACTTTTGACATGCTGCAAGAACAAACAACTAATTTCTCTAGCAATTTCAAAATTTTCAAGAACGTGACTTTAGAGAAATAATTTAGTTAGGCGCAAGTTTTTGAAAGTATTCGCAAGTTTTCGCAAGGTTTTGCTACATTTGTTTAACACTTTTTGTTTTTGTTTTTTTTTATTTTTTTTTTATTAATTTATTTTATTCCGGCACTTTGCAAAAACACAACTCTTACTTCCTAGTACTTTGCAAGAAAACCAAACTGGACTTTTTGGCATTCTGTGAACATTAACCAGGCTTTTGGCAATTTTGAATTTTCAGAAAAATGGAGATTTGGGACTTCCTTTATTTTTTTTTTTTATTCAGTTTGCTTATATTTTTTGTTTTTTTGTTTGTTTTTTTATTTTTTTATTTTTAATTTTTATTTTATATTCCTAACTTTTTCAGCACTTTGCAAGAAAACAACTTTTTCGGCACTTTGCAAGATACCAACTTTAAGAACACCAACTTTAACTTCTCCGGCACTTTGCAAGAACAAACTAGATTTTTTCGGGAATACTAACACTTTTGAGAAGTGGTTTTTTTTTTTATTTTTTCACTTTTTTACTATTTTTAGGAAATATTTAAAAAGAAGAGCGAAACGAAAATGATAGCCAAAACAAAAGAAATAGCCGGAGTGAAACGATAGTTAAAACAAAGAAGCGAAATAATAGCTAACTGGGATGAGTGAAAATAAGCATGTAGGGCTAGTTTTTTATGGGATTATATGCGACAAAATGCGAAAGTATTTTAAATACTTTTTTTTCATTTTCGTTGTTTTTTTTCAATTTTTTTTTGGTTTCATTTTTTTTTGTTGTTTTTTTTCATTTTTTTTGTATAATATATATATAATAATTATGTAATATTGAATAAAAATGTATATTTAATTTAAAATAAATTTAAAATATATAATATATAATAATAAATACAGTAAAAAATATATAATTTTATATTAAATTGCGAAACAATGCGAAGACCTGTGAAAACGTTCAAAAATTTGCAAAAGCATGATTATGTAAATATATATCATTTATTTATTTTTTTAAAAAAATTTTGAAACTTTGCGAAATATTGCGAAATATTGCGATAATATGCAAAATATTACCTCCTGCGACCCCGAAGGGGATAATTATGTATGGGTTGCATTGTTTTTATTTGCCCTATTTCGCAATATTTCGCAATACATTTTGAAATATTTCGAAATTTTTTTCAAAATCTTTCGAAAAAAATGCATACCGAAATCTTTTGAAAGATTGTGAATCTTTTGAAAGATTTCGCGTCGATTGCGAAAAATTTTGGTATGCAATTTCTTTCAAAAGATTTTGTATATTTATTTTGCTAATGAAGGCCCTAAAGACGGTTCCAACTGCGGCTTTAACTACGGCTCCAACTATAGCGCCAACAACAGCTCTAGCGATGACTTTCAAAAAATATATTAACGTTAGTAAAAAAAACAAAAAAAAAATCTTATTTTATTTATATGATCGCTGTGATTGGCTGATCATATAGGGTCGCTATGGTAATGGGTCGCCATGAATAATTTTCCTTAATAATAAATATTGACTTGTAATTTAAATTGTAATAATATAAATTTATATAATTATTTTTTAGTCAAATATCTTTTTTTAAATAACCAATCAAATTAAAGAAAATACAACCAATCAAAATTTAGAAAATTATAAAATATCAAAAATCAATCATTTGAATAATTTTAAAATTATAGTGCAAGTAATCTATACTCAACAGTTATACAGAGTATTTTAGTAATATTTTAATTGTTTGAATAGCTATAACTTCTTATCTAAGAGGTTTTAAAAAAATCTGACTAGTAACTTTGTAGAGCTATAACAGCTCTACATGTGGCCAAATATCTTTATAAAATCTCATCACTATAAGGAGTTGATGCATTTTGAAAATTAAAATTTTATATGTAAATTTATAAATTTATATATAAAATTTTAATTTTCAAAATACATTAACTTTTTATAGTAATAAGATTTGAAAAGATATTTGGCACACATGTAGAGCTGATATAGCTCTACAAAGTTACCAATCAGATTTTTTTAAAACCTCTTAGATAAGAAGTTATAGCTATTTAAACAATTGAAATACTACTAAAATACTTTGTATAACTGTTAAGTATAGATTACCGTATATTCCCGAAAATAAGCAACCTTTTTTGGCCAAAAAATTACACAAAAAAACAAGGGAGTTGCTTATTTTCGAAATATTGAATTTTTAGAAAAATTGAAAAACGTACTAATAAAAGTTGTCCAAATGATACCAAATTTTTACTATAGGTGTATCTTTATGCGCTAAACAACTTTACTTAATCGACTTTTTGAAGTTTACTTAGTAAAAAAAAAGTTTTATATGTAGCAACTGCCAATGTGTTTTTTGAAAATTTTGAAAAAAATCAGGGGGGTTGCTTATTTTCAGAGTAGCTTATTTTTGGGAATCTATAGTACTTGTCCATATTAAACTTTAAATTTCAAAATAGAACATTTCTATCTTTAAGAATATTAGAATTTACTCGTTTAAATCACTAAGGTAACTGGGTACCTCGTTATATTCAGAAGACTTACATATGACGAAAGTGCTTTGTAGCTTCTGTTTGACAAAAACCAGTGCGACAATCATACTTGGGCACTAGTTGAGTAAGCCGGGTATTGGCCTATCTTAAAATTTAGATAGTTTTTCTTTGTAATATGTAAACATAATACAAAATATCTAATAAACATAGAGCAAGATTGTCAAAGGAAAAAAAAAAAAAATTTCTATCTTTAAGTGTTTTATACTATAAATATATATAATATCTAGGGAGCATTTCTTTGTACAATATTATATAATTTTTATTATTTATTTGTTTTTTAAATACTTTTTTTATAGAAGGTTTTTTTTGGTTTGCCTATTTTTTTCTTTTTAAAATTTTTTTTTTAGGGGAAATTCTAGACATCTCTGGTCAGAGATATATAGCTTATGTATCTCTGGCTATTTAGCCAATCAAAAGGTAACAAAATCACATGATTATAATTCATATTGATCTGAGTACTGATACAAGATCGAACAATCTTGCTATACCCTTTCTGGATCCAAATAGATAAGTGCAATTTTTTTTATGTAGCACAATGATAGATTATTTTTTGATAGTTGTGTTTTTTTGCTTTTCTTTCGCTTTCGCTTATTAATTTTTTTTAGTCAGCTATCACCTTTCGCTACTAATACAGTTGTTTATAATATGTCACAAATGCTAATGGTAAGTAGCTTAGTACTTTTTCACATTAATATTGCTAGTGCAGATTCTTCACTATAGTTTTGTTTTCGTTAGTAAATTTCATCGTTGATGTATTAAACTACCATTTTTTCAATTAGGTGTTATTTTGGCATTTCTTTTGTCTGGTCTTTCGTTGTTGCTTGGTGTCACCGTTATAGTAGTGGTAAGTAGTTCTTTCACATTGATGTTACTGGTGCGGATTCTTTGCTATAGTTTTGGTTTGTTAATATTATATTTTATCGTTGATGTGATTTAAACTACCATTTTTTTCAATTAGGCATTATTTTGGCGTTTCTTTCGCCTGGTTTTTCGACGTCACCCTTGTAGTGATAATAAGTAGTTTAATACTCTTCCACATTAACGTTGCTTCACTGTAGTTTTGTGGTAGTAAACTACTACTTTTTTCAATTTCTTTCGTCTGGTCTTTCAACGTTGATTGGTGTTACCGTTGTAGTGGTAGTAAGTAGTTTAGTATAGTACTCTTCTACATTAAGCTAGTACAAATTCTTTACTGTATTTTTGTTTTCGTTGGTAGTATATTTCATCGTAAATGTGATTAAACCACTATTTTTTTCAATTAGCCGTCATTTTAGCGTTTCTTTTGTCTGGTCTTTTGTCATTGCTTGGTGTCGCCGTTGTAGTGGTGGTAAGTAGTTCTTTCGTGTTGACGTTGCTGGTGCAAATTCTTTGCTATAGTTTTGTTTCATTGGTAGTATATTTCATCGTTGATAAAATTAAACTACCACTTTATTTTTCATTTAGCTGTTATTTCAGCATTTCTTTTGTCTGGTCTTTCGACGTTGCTGTTGAAGTAGTAATAAGTAGTTTAATACTCTTTTCTATTGACGTTGCTTTACTGTAGTTTTGTGATAGTATATTTCATAGTTAATGTAATTAAACTACCACTTTTTTTTCAATTAGGTGTTATTTCTTTTGTCTGGTCTTTCAACATTGATTGGTATTGCTATTGTAGTGGTGGTAAATAGTTTAGTACTTTTTCACATTGAGCTGGTGCAGATTCTTTCTATAGTTTTGTTTTCTTGATAGTATATTTTATTGTTGATATGATTAAACTACCACTTTTTTTTTAATTAACCGTCATTTTTGTGTTTCTTTTGTTTGGTTTTTTGTTGTTGCTTGGTATCACTATTGTAGTAGTAGTAAGTAGTTTAGTACTCTTTCGCATTGATGTTGCTGGTGCAGATTCTTCGCTGCAGATTTCAGTTCATTAGTAGTATATTTCATTGTTAATGTGATTAAACTATCACTTTTTTTCAATTAGGCATTGTTTCTTTTATCTGGTTTTTCGACGTTGCTTGGTATCGCTATTGTAATAGTAGTAAGTAGTTTAGTACTCTTCCCATTAAGCTAGTGCAGATTCTTTGCTATAGTTTTGTTTCCTTGGTGGTACATTTCATTGTTGATGAGACTAAACTACACTTTTTTTTAATTAGGCATTATTTTGGCGTTTCTTTCGTCTAGTTTTTTGTTGTGGCAATAAGTAGTTCAATACTCTTCTATATTGATATTGCTGGTGTGGATTCTTCGCTATAGTTTTGTTTCATTGGTAGTATATTTCATTGTTGATGTGATTAAACTACTACTTTTTTTCAATTAGGTATTATTTTGGCATTTCTTTTATCTGGTTTTTGTCGTTGATATGTGTTGCTGTTGTGGTAGTAGTAGCAGTATTAACATACTACATTGTGGATTGTAATTCTTGTAGTATGTAGCATATTATACAGATTGTAAATATTATTTAGATTGTATATAATAATAAATAAACTTTTATATCAAAACTTCAAATGTACCATATCACATATCTTTGAATTTTTTAAGCAATAAAAGTAGGACTTTTTCTTGTAACCCAAATTTATAAAATAATTCGAATTCATTCCAAAATAGGGATGTCTAAAGCTGTATCTAGTCACATGTTTTTGGTTTTTTAATTAAAGTTAGAGTAAGGGTTAGTTTGGGGTTAGGGTTAGGGTATGCTTTATGGTAAAATTGTCCTCCCGACATTTTTTATTAATGCACCAAGATGGGCTTAGACTGTTGTTTTTTGTATTTTTACAATTTCGCTTTTTTTCACTATTTGTGTCTCTTTGGTCAATCAAAAAAACAATTCTATTTGCTTTATGTCATGTGATGGACATGGCTTTAGACAATCCCCCAAAATAGTACATGCCAATACAGTATGTAAAAATTTTTTTTGCTTTTATACATTCGAATTTGATTGGCTAGTAATTAAGTCCGTAAGATGAGGTCAGATATCAGATTTTACAAACGCTTCCGATTAACTAGTGATCTGGAAAAACGGATCACGTGGCTTTTTTTAATTTTAATTGGTTAATAGGCCAGATATATATAACTTATATATTTCTAACCAGAGATGCCTAGAAATGTCCTTTTTTTAGTTATTCTTTCTCTATTTCTTCTTTATATATTTTCTTTTTAGTTATAGGTTTGTTTTCTTATTACCTATAGAAGTTTATTCTTTTTGTAATAAAAAATATTTTTTTTTATACAGTGTGGGATAGCAAAAGACATTCAATTATTATTAGTAAAACTTTAAATTGTTATAACTCTTTTAAAAAAAATTAAATCAAAAAACCCTCTAACAAATTAATAGATTTTTAGTTAAACTATATTTCTATTAGAGAATTTTTTCTTATTTTTTATTTTAAGAAAGTTATGGTCCAGTGCAAAAAGATTTGCACACCAAAAACTTTGGTAATTTTTGTACTAAATAAAAGTTTTTAATATTTGATTAATTATTTAAAATTTTTTTATATTAAATAAAGTAGGTTTCAATCTAACTTTTTATATGATTTTTATTATTTTAATACCAATTTATTTTAATAATTTTTAATGCAAAACTTTTTGAATTTTTTAAAAAAAATTTGGGGTTTTTTTAAAAAAAATCTATTTTAAACATTTTCGAACCCAATTTGCATTTTTATAAGTTTGTACTATGCAAGTGCATTGATGTACATATAATAAACATGTGGTTAAAATTTGAGCAAATTTGGATCACTGGTTAAAAAAAAATTAAGTTTTAAAGTTAGATAATAAATAAATTATTAAAAATTTATTATATGCTCCAACTTATAGAATTGACAATAACTTTTGATCCACTGGTCCGTTTTGAATGATTTAACTGCCAAAATGCTCGTCTCAATGAGATGATTCTAACAAGCACAAAATCATTAAAATCCAATTACAGGATCCCAAGATCGTTCAACTTGTTGTAATTTCAATAGTAATTTTAAGTAAATTTCTTTATTATTGAATAACTATTGATCCACTGGCCCATTTTGAATGATTTAACTAGGCCTCAGTGAGACGATTCTAACAAGCCCAAAATCGTTAAATTCCAATCACAGAATCCCAATATCAATAAAGATTTGTATAATTTAAATCAAATTAATTCTATATATATAAACTAATTTAATTAAAATGATACAAATCTTTGGGATCCTGTAATTGAAATCTAACGATTTTGGGCTTGTTAGAACTGTCTTACTGAGGCAAGCATTTTGGTAGTTAAATCATTCAAAACAGGCCATGGATCAATAGTTATTCAATGATAAAGAAATTTACTTAAAATCACTATTGAAATTACAAAAAAAGTTGAACGATCTTGGAATCCTGTGATTGGATTTTAACGATTTTGTGCTTGTTAGAATCGTCTCATTGAGACGAGCATTTTGGCAGTTAAATCATTCAAAATGGATTTGTGGAACAAAAAATATTACCAATTACAGAAATTGGTACAATTTATATATAGTAAATTTTTTTAAAAAAGTCATTATTAATAAAAGTTTTTATTTTAACAATAATTGTCTGGAGCGTAGCGACAGACTCATACTTTTACGCCCTTTGATGACCATAACTACGTTCTTGATATATTCTTAATAAAAATATCAAAAACGTAGTTGTTGCATTTTCCGGATATAACGCCGCGTACCTTTATTTGCTTGTTCATGTAACAAAAGCAGATTACGCGTTTAGCAACCAATTACATGAATATGATACCAACACGATAATCTGAGATTATTACTTTACCATAGATCTTCAACACGTCGATGCTTTCTGCTTGTAATAAATTCTTAAAAAGAAAAAACAGAAATCTGAAGTGTTGCAACCGACATAGTATATCTAATGCTTAGTGTCAAACATGTGAACCATACAACTAAGACGTCTAACTGGTGCTGATCTTATAATACTGTATCTTTTTTTAAAATTTTTTTTTAATTCTTTTAAATTTTTTTTGATTTAACCTGGCTCAAATTATTTTTTTTATATAACTTACTGAGTTTTCGCTCGAATTACTTACTGAACCTTCGCTCAAGTTACTTACTAAACCTTCGCTCAAATTACTTATTAAATTTTCATTAAGTATATCTTATCTTTGCTAAATTACGACTTTAAAAAATATTCTTTTATATAACTTACTAAACTATCGTTCAAATTATTTTTTAAAATCTGTAGATATCCGCAGTATTATTAGAAATAATCACAAATTTTTTATTTTTTCTTCACTTTTTGCGTAATTGTAAATCGCCCAGGCAGAAACTAGATTAGCTGAATTAGAAACTCATTATAATAACATACCAGAACAGGTTCGTCAATCTAGCCAAGCTAAGCAGGAACAATGATTAGCTTTTCGCCAAAAAGCAGATAAAGTAACCACGACCGGAGGAAAAAGCTAAACATTTGGCCTGTTCAGAATTAATTTTTTTGTAAATAAAATCCTTAATTTTTAACCGGTCCTCCTCACTATTGGGTCCGAAATTTGCATCGTTTTTCTGTTAAAAGTGAAAAAAGTTCAGAAACAGAAATAGAGATATTTTCGCCAGGCAAACTAGCAAAAAAAATTTTTCCCCTTCTATTTTTTTTAAATTTTTTAAAACTCATTATCTTTTTGCAAAACTTTATCAAAAATTATTTTACCACCGTTAATCAAAAAAAGGCTGGATTTGTGGAAGTCTCTGAAAGCAAATAATCAACTGACTAAAAAATAACCCGAGAATTGTTAAAAAAATGGTTTTACTGAAAAAGGTATTGTTTATTGTTTTTTCTTTTCTGGATACGAATTCATAAGCAAATTTATTAGCAATTTTAGCTAATTTTTTCGTAAATTTGCTTGGAGTTGTTTTTTTTAAAAAAAGAATTACCAATTTTGGTTTTTGTAATCATTTGGCAAGCGGTATGCTGGAAAGTTTAGAAAATTATGAAGAGAATTGTTCTAGGTAGCCCAAATCGAGGAGAATGCTAATGGAAATATATAACACTAGTAAGAATTGATATTACAGTATTTTAATGGAATAGAATTAAAAAATATGAACGTAAAGCACTTATCTATTCTCAAAAATCATTAGAGATGAGTGACGATAGTGGAGCGTTTAGTCAGAAACTTGGTATCAAGCATGTGACTTCAAAAAATGGATGAATGGAAATAAGAATATCGATGATAGCATTAAAGAATTTCAACTTAAAACCAATTCTTACAAAAAATAATCGAATAGATCCTTTTAATGGATAGATAATGTTCAAATAATTAATGGATTTTCAGCAATCTCACTAGATGGAAAATGATCTTAGACCTTTAAATAGTTCTGCACCACATTTTTACCACGCGCAGCCTCGAAATGTCTACAAAATAAACAATATGAAATTTAAATTTATTAATACTCACATTAGAGCTCAAACCATTTTTGGTCAATCTGTGAATGGCGATGGACAGAAAAATGAATACACATAGCCACGCATGGCATCATATACCAGTAAAGTGGAGCTTAAAACATTAACTCAATCACAAAATTTACTAGAAATGTTAAAAGAAGTAAGGTTTTAAATCATTATTATACTGTATAATTATTATAATTCTTATTTATATAACTATTAATAAATTTATAGACAATGAGTGGTTAAATAATAGAAACCTTAAAGTATATGGACTAATCCAAAATACTGCAACAAACGAATTTATGACAGTACTTGATGAATTTGGTTTTATAAGAAAATGTGCGAATAGAAAATGCGCAAATTGCAACCGACATAGTATATCTAATGCTTAGTATCAAACATGTGAGCCTCAGAAGACAATATGGACGTCTAAAGTGGTGCTGATTCTTATAATACTGTATCTTTTTTTTAAAAATTTTTTTTTTAATTCTTTTAATTTTTTTTCGATTTAACCTTGCTCAGATTATTTTTTTTATATAGGTTACTGAGTCTTCACTCAAATTACTTACTGAACCTTCATTCAAATTATTTACTAAACTTTTGCTCAAATTACTTATTATAAGAAAATGTGCGAATAGAAAATGCGCAAATTGCAACTGACATAGCATATCTAATGCTTAGTATCAAACATGTGAGCCTCAGAAGATAATACGGATATCTAAAGTGGTGCTGATTCTTATAATACTGTATCTTTTTTTTAAAATTTTTTTTTTAATTCTTTTAATTTTTTTTCGATTTAACCTTGCTCAAATTATTTTTTTTATATAAGTTACTGAGTCTTCACTCAAATTACTTACTGAACCTTCGTTCAAGTTACTTACTAAACTTTTGCTCAAATTACTTATTATAAGAAAACATGCGAATAGAAAATGCGCAAATTGTAACCGACATAGCATATCTAATGCTTAGTATCAAACATGTGAGCCTCAGAAGATAATACAGACGTCTAAAGTAGTGCTGATTCTTATAATACTGTATCTTTTTTTTAAAATTTTTTTTTAATTCTTTTAATTTTTTTTGATTTAACCTTGCTCAAGTTATTTTTTTTATATAAGTTACTGAGTCTTCACTCAAATTACTTACTGAACCTTCGTTCAAGTTACTTACTAAACTTTCGCTCAAATTACTTATTAAATCTTTATTTAAGTATATCTTACTAAATCCTTGCTAAATCACGACTTTGCTCAAAATATTCTTTTATATAATAACTTACTAACTATCGTTCAAATTATTTTTTAAAATCTGTAGATATAGAGAATGCTAATGGATATATAACCCTGGTAAGAATTGATATTATTTTAATGGAATAGGGATTGAAAAATATAAAAGTAAAGCACTTACCTATTTTCAAAAATCATTAGAGATAAGTAACGATAATAGAACGTGCGATACAAGACGTCAGAAACTTGGTATCAAGCATGTGACCTCAAAAAATGTTGAGTGGAAATAAGAATATCGACAACTGCATTAAAGAATATAAAAAATAATCGAATGGATCCTTTTAATGGATTAGATAATGTTCAAATGATTGGATTTTCAGCAATCTAGATCGAAAACGATCTGTAGACAGTGATGAACAGAAAAATGAATACACACAGCTACGAATGGCATCATATAAAGTGGAGCTTAAAACATTAACTTAATCACAAAATTTACTAGAAATGTTAAAAGAAGTAAGATTTTAAATTATTATTATATTGTATAATTATTTTAATTCTTATTTATATAACTATACTATTTAATAAGT
This sequence comes from Gigaspora rosea, assembly GCA_003550325.1. NCBI lineage: Eukaryota > Fungi > Glomeromycota > Glomeromycetes > Diversisporales > Gigasporaceae > Gigaspora > Gigaspora rosea. The sequence goes on from QKWP01000258.1 coordinate 368,632, forward strand.
TTATAGAAATCTTAAAGTATATGGACTAACCCAAAACATCACAACGAACGAATATATGACAGTACTTGATGAAGTTGGTTTCATAAAAAAACATGCAAATAGAAAACATGCAAATTGCAACTGATATAGCATATTTAATGCTTGGTATCAAACATGTGAGCATCAGAAGACAAAACAAGGGAGATGTCTAAAGCATACTAATTCTTATAATACTATATTGGTATATATTTTATCAAATTAACTTTTAAAGTTAGAATCATTTTAGATACGGTGCGGGACACTAAAGGCGGATCTAAAACTTGAATATCTTTAAAATGTAATCTAAAATTTTGCAATTGTGATACAATCCAAAATAGGCCGCTATTTTGTAGCCAAACCAACGTACTACAAACTGGCAGCCTTTTTTTAATTAAACAATCACCCATTATCAAGATATATCGGTCTGAATAAATGGCATTTTTATATGATCAATGGAAAATGGGACAAATAACGTGACCTGTAATTCTCCAATTAAATTTCTTTTTACATTTGATTGGCTAATAAACTGGTCACGTGTTTATCCAACTTAGCTGTTATTGGTCCATTTTACAATAATCGTGCATGAAATGCGCGCAAAAAAAAAAAAAAATCTTAAATTGAACTTAACAACGTTTGGTCAACCTGAACAAGAAGCAAATTAGTGCTGTGATCAGGCCAAGACGAAACAAAATACAAGACGAAACAAGTCACAGACGAAAACAGGGCACAAGACAAAATGTAAGACAAACCGTTTGAAGGATAATTTGTGGTTAGTGATCCTGGCCGAAATTAAAAAAATCGGCTAAGCCGATTTTTCGACCCGGTTGGTCGATTTTTTCTAAAATCGGCTAGCCGATTTTATAAGTAAAAATTTTTTTTTCTCAAAACGAACGACTCATTTGCAAATAATAAAGATCAGTAATCGCATTTAATTTTGCTTACAATACACTTGACTTTATTGCATACAATTGTTTGGTAACCGTATTTAATTTTGCTTACAATACTTTTTAACAGACTTTTCTACTAGCAGTAAAATATATACTGTTCGGTTTGATAATAGATAAGAATTTATTTATTTAAAAATTTTGAAATTTCATTCTAAATCGGAGTAAGGGTTAAAACAGTGTTGATTTTCTTTTAAGAAAAGCAGATCATGAACCGTGTTGGGATGAAGACGGCTTCATTTATCAGTAATTGTGTTTCCAGCATCAGAAAACAAATGCTCAGATGGAACAGAAGTTCCAGGAATACATAATAACTGTTGTGCTTGGCGTGCCATTAAAGGAAGACTTGATTTGTTATCATGCCAAAAGGTTAGTGGGTTATTTTTTTTATATAGAGGATCAAAAAGATCATACTTAGCCATTTTAGGCATATCAAAATAAATTTTTAGTTCAGTTTCAACAGGGCACGACTGGTGGGTAGTTTCTTCGAATAGTGAGCTTAATAGGGAAGTAGGTAAATTATTGTTGGGTAAAGAATAATTATTGTTGGGTAAAGAATAATTATTATTTTCTATATATTCCATCATCCTGCATTTTAATTCATCTTTTGTTGATTCAAATTTTGCCGGCTCAAAACCTAAGTCTTTAAATCTTGGATCCAACATAGCTGCAACATAT
>QKWP01000258.1:374124-388167 GCA_003550325.1 Gigaspora rosea
CCCGTCCAAATTTAAACAGTATGTGGATTCTTCGATTTTACCTGAGCATACAGGGGGGACCAGAAAGACAATTAGCCTGAGAACGGCTAGAAGATGGTTAATTGTTTTAGGATGTCAATTTAAAAAATACCATAAGGGTATGTACTTTGATGGACATGAAAGAAGGGACGTTGTCAACTATCGGAATAGGTTTTTAGAGAAAATGAAAATATTAGAGCGAAGAATGGCAACGTACGAAGGGGAAAAAATGGAACCGATTCCACCAGTACTTGGAGTAGGGGAACGAGAACTGATTTTTGTCACTCATGATGAGTGTATTTTTTATGCAAATGATGGGAAAAGAGGGATCTGGGTGCGTAATGGGATGATGCCTTTGCGTAAGAAAGGGAATGGTAAATCGATTATGGTAAGTGAATTTGCGTCGGAGGCATGTGGAAGACTACGATTAAATGAGGAAGAAAAACAAAGCCATCCTAATGTTCATGCAGAAGCACGCTGTTATCTTAAACCCGGTAAAAATGAGGAAAGTTACTGGACAATCGAACATTTGTTAAAACAAATTAAAGAAAAAGCCATCCCTATTTTTGAGGCGAAATTTCCTGGTGCAACAGCCGTTTTTGCCTTCGATAACAGTACGAATCATGAGGCATTTGCAGATGACGCCCTTATGGCGCAAAGAATGAACAAAGGTCCCGGAGGGAAGCAAAATATAATGAGACCAACAACTTTCATTGATATTAATGGCCAAGTGAAAGTGCAAGAAATGGTATTCGAGCAGAATTACCCTGACCCCGATTTGAGAGGAAAGCCAAAAGGAATTAAACGTGTATTAGAAGAAAGAGGACTTTTAAAAGATGGGTTAAATTTAGACTGCTTAATGTGTAAACAAAAGATGGATTCGGGTCAAGTCGATTGTTGCTTAAGGAAACTTATGGCTTCTCAACCGGACTTTGTCGCCCAGAAGTCTGCTATCGTGGAATTAATTGAAGGTGCCGGCCATATCTGTATTTTTTATCCGAAGTTCCATTGCGAACTTAATTTTATCGAAATGTATTGGGGGGCGGCTAAGAGATATGCAAGAGATCACTGCAATTATACATGGACAGGCTTGCAAGAAACGGTTCCAAAGGCTCTTGATTCAGTAGATGTCGTTACGTTTAGGAAGTTCACTCAAAAATCATAGAGGTATATGGAGTTATACCGTGGGGGATTGAAGGGAAAATTAGCAGAATACGCATGCAAGAAATTTAAATCCCACAGAAGAGTTCCTGAAAATGAATTGGATTTATTTGTACAAGAAAATAAAGAAATAGATTAATAAATAAAGTTAAATAAAATTAGTGCGATTAAAAAAAAAAGAATAAATAAAATAATACTTAATGTTTTAAAAAAATAAGATTACGCTTTGCAAAATTGGGTGACCCCTATGATTAGATTGTAGTTGCAATTGCTAAAGCCGGCTAATTTATAATAAATATTGAATCAACGCATTCAGATTGGTCGACTTTAGTAATTGTAATCGCAATTAATCATAACGATAATGGTCACACAATTAAGCGCAAAAATGTAATAAATAAATTAATGTAATTAAAAAAATAATAATTGCATAAATTGTTGCGGTTTGCACAATTTTATGACCCTATGATTAATTTTCTTGATAATTAAATGATAGTGATTGCGATCACGATTGCTAAAGCCAGCTGGTTTTAGCAATCATAATCGCAATCATGATCATTTAATCATCAAGAAAATTAATCATAGGGGTCACAAACCCGCAATAAATCAATGGGTGATGCAAAATTAAAATCCGGGGGGAATACTCAAGTTCACCGTGGCAAACTAATCATAGTTAATTAAGTTCGCCACAGTGAAAAATTAATTTGGAATTCGGAACCTTTTTAGTGCTGCGACACTTTTAGGAGTTTGGAGTCGGTTTCATTTTTTATAAAAAAAATGAACCGGTTCAAATCACGTCTTGTAGTGCTGGGTCACGTGACTTGGGTTCATTTGAACGAAAATCGATTTTTTGTGCGATTTGAAACATTTTTAAATTTTAGGACGAAAATGGGACAAAGTCACGTGATTTCCGCCTTTAGGTGTCCCGAACTATAGAACCCTTTTATTCAGAAAGATAAAAAAAATTTTTTAAAGTAAGTGGTCTAATATAGACCTAGCCAAACAAATGTAAAATTAGTATGACAGGTTGTATTTTATTTCTTTAGAAGTAATAGAATGATATTAGACTTAGTTGTAAAAATTTTTATATAAATATTTGTATACTTGAAATTTTAATAAAGTTTTAACAAGACTGCCAAAATTAAAAAAAAACTATAAAAAGTTGATGCATTTTAAAATTAAAATTATATATAGGAAGTGTTAGTGAAAAAGAACAAATTATTTTTAGTAATTTTTTCTAATTTTTAAATTAAAATATTTTGACAAGAACATTAACAGATATTATATAATATCTTATATGATAAAAGAATAGCTGAGTATAATATATTATATTATATATATACTTTATATATAATATGAAAAAAGAAAGGTACTACTGTATTAATAAAAAGATATTATATAATATTTGTTAGTACTACAACTACTTAACCAATTTTGATAATTTTTTTTTATTTAAAATTAAAATAAAAAAATTTTATTAAATTTAATAAGATAGTTGACAAGATATTTAGCCTTAAAAAAATTTTTATTTAAAAAAAAAAGATCCATTTCTACTAACTCTTCTCTATATATAAATTTATAAATTTATATATAAAATTTTAATTTTCAAAATGCATTAACTCTTTATAGTAATAAGATTTTAAAAGATATTTTGTACATATATAACGCTGTTATAGCTCTACAAAGTTACTAGTTAGATTTTTTTAAAACCTTTTTGATAAAAGTTATAGCTGTTTAAAAAATTGAAATATTTTTGTATAACTGTAAATATAGATTTTTAGCAACATATTTGCAAAAAAAAAATTTATTCTTGTACAGCTAAATGATTTAAAAAACCTCTAAAGGCATCTACTACAAGTTATTATGAGCAAAACCTCCTCTTCTATAGTATATTATAGTATTATATAAAAAAATTACTATACAATAAGTAAAACTTTATAAATACATTTTTAAAAAAATTAATACTGTATATACAATAAATAATTCTAATCCTATTATAAGAAATAAGATTATAATTTATATTAAAAACTTTGAAAAAAAATAAACCAAAAATTAAAATGTTTTAGAAGTATATGTATTTTTGTATTTTATAAACGTAGTGTATAAATACAGTATATAATTTTAAAATATCTAAAAATAGCTAAACCGTTTATTTGAAAAAAGCAGTTGTTTGTATCTTTGTAGCAAAAAAAAAAGTAAAAGTGCATAAAAAAATACTGTAAAATAAATTTTCAATACGTTTCGTAATTGTTTTAGTTTACAAATAACAAAGTGCCTAAAATTTGTCATAATATAATACCATGATTTGTGAAATAAAACAACGCAGAAGACAAATGGTGACGTAAAAATGTCTACATTATTATAATTAACTTGACATAATTCCAGTTTGTCAATCAGTGTTCGATAATTTTTTCGCAGTTACGATAAGCGTTGATAAATGAGTTCAAAAGAGTACGGAATATTCGGAGCGAAATCTTTATGAGGCGAAATAATACAGATATTCAAGTGAATTGTTAGTGCAAAGATATATCAACCATAAGAAGGTTCCGAATAGAAATTATAACTCCAGCCGGAAATTTCCGGCACATGCCTCTGTTACGTATATGTATCTGCGGATATAATAATACATTGATCAGGCGGTTGATCAACTATATTTGATCACCCAGATATCAATTCAATTCATCCCTTTCCTATAATAAATACTTTCTCCCAACAAAATAAACATCAATTTCTATTTTCCCATAGCGACATTTTCAAAGTAGGGTATCTTATAATTTTCCTTTCAGTGCTTATATAGATTAAAAATATCAGGAACTATGACTACTGAAGTTGCTGAAGACAAAAAGTCGACCTCACGTAAGAGAAAAACAGACGAGACTGTTGAGCGTAAAACAAATCCTAGACGTGCCGCGAAAACTAAGGCAGAAGAGGCAAAAGCTGCTGCCTCGTCCTCAGCTACCACTCCGACAGGTAGCAAGAGTAAATCTACTAAAAAAGCTAAAACTGAGGTTAGTTTTTACTTAACCTTTGGCGAAAACGCGCTTTATATATTTTACATTGTGGATATCGATAATGCATATATGAAAGTCAAACGTTTATATCCATGTTGATGATATTCATTTGTTACTTTTTACATAGAAAGGTGAAGGACCAAGTCTTCCTCCTGCTAAAAAGTTTTTAGAGAACGCTCACGAACTTAAAGTGGAAATCACTCAACTCCTCGGAAAAGAGGGAAATCAAAGTACTGACAATAAAGTTAAAGAAGGTGAGGAGGAAAAGGAGCCCGCAAATACTGAAGCACCCAAAAATGGAGATAGTTCGTCTAGAGAACCGTTGTTCACTTTGACGGCCAAGCCTCAAAAGTTTACTACTGGTAGCTATGGTTGGACAGCAAACGGCACCAAAGGAAAGATCAAGGTTGAGATTGATGGTAATGAAGTAGAATTACCAGTCACAATCAATGTCAATATGACTGTTCATGGATCAAAAAAATGATAGGCTAATTGTTGAAAATTTGATGTTATCAATGTTATCAGAGAACGTTAAAGTTATTTTTGAAAACATTGAAAGACATAAAATGTTCTCTTATGTGAGAACGTATTAGTGGGATCTATGAAAATATATCACTTAGGCTTTGTATTCTTGTTTTAAATAAAGAAATTCTACATTATCCTTGAAATTAAGTAAAAATTTTATCAGCATTATGTGGAGATATAAATTAATATCAGGGTTAGATAGATGAAGTAAAATCATGACCTGATAAGTTTTTTTTTTCTTTTTAACAAATATAAATTTATGCTGTTAGTTTTATTAATTCTTTTGTTTTTTTTTTTTTGCTTTATTTTCTTTTTATTTCCTTTTTATTTCTCATCTTGTAGCTTGATATTTTGTTTGATCAGATACCGTCATTCATAAGATTAATATTTAGACAGTCAACTAGCATGTAAAGGGTTCAGATTGGATGAATAAGTTTTATGAGGGCACGTATCTTTAGCTTTTAAGCATGTATATATTGAACTTTTGACCTTAATAAAGGCAGATTTCGATTTATTCTAAACATCATAACGTATTGCTTAGATTAACAATTCATTGCAAGCTATCATAATTCGAATGAATAAAAATGTAAAGTGATTGTTTCTTGAGAATACTTTAAGTATATTAACCTATGCATTCGATAATACGAAAGCAGCTACTGATGTGTATCTTTTCCTGAATATTTAGTATCACATACTCTATTTATTTATTTTCAAATACATTCAAAAGGTTCATTGGGTCTATACTATAGTTAATAAAGCACTCATACTAAAAATGCACATAATTTGTTGGTATTCCAAAACTACTTTTGTTTTGTAAGCCTCATGTTGAATCACAATTCCCCTTGATAATGAGATTCTTCCCCTTTGAGAATTAGTTTATTCTTAGTTTGTTTAACTTGGTTCATTGTTATCATGATAAATAATTATTTACTTAATTAGATCGCATTTAAACTGTACGAACATATGAAGACCCTTTTTTTCCCCTGATGTCTTTAATATTTCACATTTACCCGCTTGCTATCAAGCTAAATCTGCAATCATTATGTGTCACTCTTCCACCAATAGAAAAAGCAAGGATGCCTATCCATAGATCAATAAGATTAGTCATCTGGGCGGGTAATTATTTTGGAACGATGGATATTCTTAATAACATCCCAAAGAATGTTTCTGCCTGATGAACTGTTTGTATGCGTTGAAATTTGCTGCGTGCACGAAATAATTGATTGTTAGTGTAACGATCGATTCAATTTATCCGAATATTCTCAATTCACCAGATCCCTGAATTTTAGAATCAGTAAAGTAAAAAATTGTCATTTCGCAGATTGACCAAATCAACGGATCGAAAATACAACCACTAAGCCACTTTGTACAAGCCACAATGCATGTCTCATGATGCAGTTTCGTGAATAAATTTTCTTTTGAATAATTTATTTCAGCCAATACTCTAGACAAATCATAATACGGCAGTAACATGTGTCTAGTTTATTTATTAATATGCTGTTATCTAAAGAATAGGTCAAAAAGAGAAAGGTACGTACATACGTGCTTTAGTATTGAATCTATTATGTTCTCACCATTTATGCATTTGAAAATTTGAAATCAAAAAATGTTCTGTTACTAATGCGTTAGATGCAGCGACCAAATCTGTATGGTACAGTATGAGGATGGAAAATACCGATCTTAAAGATCAGGGTTAGAATTATATATAGTTAATTGTACAGTATATTGTATATCAGATATATACCAGTAATATATTATATATATCTGATATATAGGTAAATAAATAAAATCACGAGATTTTTTTTTCCGGCTACGTAGTTCTCTAACGCTAATATATATGTGAGTCTATCCGACTCGCCTCTCACTCTTTTTCAATTCTGCCAAACCTTTCATTTTTTAATCACTCCGCTTCTTTTGCTATTGCATTTTTTGCTGACCATAAAATTACTAGTATTGTACAATAATAGAGGATATGTTTGAAAATCAACAAATATATTTTTTCTTTTCACCATGCTTTATAAGCTTATATATTTTTTCGATAATCATCAATTTAGAAATTATACGGTAGAGGCTAACTTTGTACAGTACAATAGCGACTTAATATATTTTATGTCGAGTCCATTTGTTGTTATTAAAGACTTAATAACGATAATTGATATCTTTATATTATGATAATATATGTGAAATTTATTTCATTCAGTAAAGTATATATGTCTAATTTATAATCTATCATTATTACAATGTACAAATGAGATTGAACATTTTAAAAGTTCAAAAATTATTATTCATTATTGAAATGTTCATTAAAAAAAAAACCAATCATTTGGTGTTTATATTATAAAGGATAAGGTTATAACAAAATTGTTCGAACAACCGTCTATATATTAATATAAATACTTCAAAGGGGAAAAAGACCAATTTCCAAGAAAAAAAATGGCCTTTGTAATTTAGATAAAAAAAATTCAAGCTTGTTCTCGTCTAGGGTCTCTACATTATTAGATAACCATCTGGCAAAGGGAAAAATGAAAGGGTAAAAATGAGGCAAAAAGATGTATACATAAATTTAAAAAATTTCTGTGCTAAAAAAAATATATTAGATGTAAGGAAACGACTATAATTCCTAATTTCGTTTTACTGCACTTCTTACCAAGGTTTCTAGCTCAAGCAACCACACCTTACCAATCAGGTGTCATTAGAGTTCTACAAAGCATTCTTTCTTGTTAAATCTTCAAATCTCTTAAATGTATAACCGACAAAAGCTAAATCTTTCTGATTAAATTCGCCAGTGGAACTTGTGACACGTTCTGCATAAAAACAAAATAAAATTAATATAATATATTAATATGTGCAACAAGATATTAGCTGATACTATGATATACCAGTTGTCTGGGGTGTGTCAGGAATCTTTTCCAGATCTTCTGTAGGAAAGTAGCTAGTATCGGTGATTGATTTCAAATTAGGAACGAATGGTGCTTCAATGTTGCGAATAGTCTCCCAATCTACTCCAGCAAAGAATGGATGTGATTTAATTTCTTCGGCACCATGTAAGCCTAGACGTTGTTCCGGTGCACAGATAAGACTATATGTGATAGGATTATGTTATAAATTTATATAAACATATGAAAATAATAACTTTTCCAAAGATAAATATAATGTACCGTCTAATTAAATCCTCAGCCTCAGCACTCAAATGAACATCATCAGGGAAATATAATTGATCACGCCAGTTGATAATTTTCCGATAAGTTTCATGAGCACTTTCACTACAAAACGGAGGATAACCAACAAGGCATTCAAACATAATAGCACCGAGTGACCACCAATCACATTCTTGACCGTAACCCTGCTGTAGGAAAATTTCGGGTGCAATATAGTCAGGGGTACCTACTGTAGAATAAGCCTAAAAAAAAAAAAAAAAGAATGATTTTATTCAGATTTTAACAATAAAAAAAAAAAAGAAATCAATAGAAATATAAGATAAATAATAATACCAAAGCTCTTCGATTTTTTTTCCATGTAGCGATTCTATCTTTACTTGACAATGTCAAGTTGATATTAGCCTCACTGCCTAATGGTCTGTGACCAGCGGCACTATTGAGATTTCCATCCAAAAGTCGTTGATAGTATGCAGAATCGTGTGTTCGGTGAAAGCCAGTAGAAAGACCGAAGTCCGATAATTTGATATGACCATCTTTATCAATCAAAATATTATCAGGCTTAATGTCTCTGAATTTGAGTGAATGTATATTTATATGTAACATTATTTAGTTATAAATGTAAAAGAAAAAAAAAATGCAAAGGTAAAAATGAAAATCACCTATGAATGAAATTTAATTTATGGATTGCTTCAATGGCCAAGACGCATTCAGCGATATAAAATCTTGTTACATCTTCCGAAAAAGTGTCGTATTTAATCAACATGGTCATCAAGTCACCTCCAGGCAAAAATTCCATAATAAGATAAAGATATGATGAATCTTGGAAAGAATAATACAATTGAACCACCCATGGAGAATCCGATTCGGCAAGAACATCGCGTTCGGCTCTGACATGGGCCAACTACATTATTATATAAGAACTCAATATTTTATTCTGCCAGAGAATCACGAATTTTTTTGGACTAATAAATCAAAATTCGGATAAATCAGGATAAATCACCTGATCTTTCTTAAACATGTCAGCTTTTCTTAACGTCTTCATAGCATATATTTTACCAGTATCAGCTTTTTGAACAAGTCTAACCTGAATTTAATAATATATTCACGAATACAAAAACAATATAACAAATTAATAATATAAAAAATTTATCTATGAATGATTTAATAGATATTATTAAAAAAAAATTCATACCTCACCAAATGCGCCTTTACCAATCACTTTGACAGTATCAAAATCTTCCAACCCCAATCTTGTTCTTTTAAGCCTTAAAAAATTCGATTCTTTACGTCCAAGTGATTGAAGTTGCCTGTTCTTTCGTTCTTCCGAACAGTCCTCTCTTTCAAGTTTTTTTTCAAGTTCATTACGTCTATAAAATAATCAATTGTTACATCAAAGATCTATGCTGTAAACGCTGGGTAGGATATTACAAGGGGGCTGAACACTTATACTATAATCTCGATATATTCCGAATTCGCCGTTTTTTAGCTGGTAGTGATTACATACCGGTCGTTTCGTTCTCTTGCTTGATCCAAAGTAACTTTATAAAAGTGTTCTAATTTCAATTTTGCAGCAGTAGATCTATCCAAAGTGCCTTTAGAAAACCCCTCAGTGGACCTATCGAAAACTACATACTCTTGTCCACCATTTCCACCACCGTTGCCACCAAATCCGGAGCCTTGTGGTCCTGGGCCATAGTTCTGAGTACCCTGCATATCGTAATCCATTTTTTTGATTCAGATGTGTATGCCAATTTGAAAAAGCGACCCTATAATATAAACTTGTGTTCAAAATATGGTAGAAAGCTGAACAAGTTTTTTGATAATTTAGTGACACCGTGTCACTCGGCTAAATGAACTCGGGTAATATGCAATTGATGATTTGTTTATGTTAATTAACGTTAAACCAGATGGATAATCCAGTAATCATGTGGAGTTCAACTTTCATAATTCTAATAGTGCACTTTAATTTTTATACATGGCTTCCAAAGATCAAAGCAAGAACCTTAATGAATCAACAGATTCTGATAGTAATAATGGGCTTGGTTTAAAGCCTGGACAAAAACATAACCTAAAACCTGTGGATGTTCAAAGGCAGCAACTAGAAAAGTTATTACAAAGAGTCGACAAACCAGTAACTATACCAGAGATTGAGAGACCAAAATTAAAAGCACCAAAAGATATTGTTAGAAATGTTCAAGGTAAAATTTAATAATAAAATAAAATAAAATAAAAATAAAATAAAAGATTATCGAAAAATCAAGAAAAAAACGTTTAATTTAAAAATAGGTTCTAGCGCGGGTGCTGGAAGTGGCGAATTCCATGTTTACCGGGCTCATCGTCGAAGAGAATATACAAGATTAAAGATCATGGAAGAAGAAGCTAGAAAGGTTTATTATATAATTTTTTATTAATTAAGATATTTTTATCAAAATAACAAAAATAATAAGTGTATAATTTTCATTTAGGAAGAAGAAAAACAGGAATTCGAAGAAAAGATGCAAGCAGTTAAAACAAAAGAAGAAGAGAGAACTGCAAAAAGGCGGGCAAAAAGGCAAAAGAAAAAACAAAAGAAGAAGCAATCCGGTAACAAAAAACAAAAAACTCGGGAGGATAGTAATGATGGATGTGTTGAGTCGGATGAACAGCCAAATGAAAAAAATGAGGATAGTGACAATGAATAAAAATATTTGTATATATAGAAATAGAATTAATCATGGAATCTGTATGATAAGTATATTTATTATTATTATTATTATTATTATCAGCTTCACATTTAAAAACTCTAATATTGAATAATTAATTTATCATTCACATTCTAGATTTCCTAAAATCTTGGTTTTCTTTTTCGTGCAGTATATTTTGAATCCAACGGTACATTTTTGGTTCCTCTCATACGTGCAATTTCTTTTTTATGCAAAACCCAATCCTTCTCTTTAATTGATTTACGTTGTCTTCCTTTTGTTCTTTGACGTTCTTGAATTCTATAATGAAAAATTATTTGTTAAAATTATTAGGATGGAAGCAATAAAATTTCTAAACATTATTTGTATACATTAATTCATCTAAAAAGTAAACAACCTCTGACTCGAATAAATTATAGTATTTGGTTCATTCTCTCCATCTTCACCCAAAGCTTTTGGCATTTTTAGTTTACCGTTTTCTGTAGGAATTTGACCGGCAAATAAACAAAGAAAATACTTTTTTGCCTTTTTACTATTTGGATAATCAATTACCAGACCACCTTCAAAACCACACCTCATTGCTGCATTCATTATTAGTTCGCATTGATCATCATTTTCTGGATAAAATTGAAATACTGCTTTAGCACCCCGGCGTAGTGATGAATAAAGAGTTGTAAAAAAGCGTGTGAGACGAGATTTAGGGTTGTGTGAACTACGATCTGCATTACATAACCATTGTAGGACTGAAATACTATACATGATTATTAGATTATCAAAGGATTAGTGATCCTAGTTGGTAAAAAGTTTGTTAATCAACCTAGTTGCCAACTAACTAATCGATTATTCATATCATGTGACATTTTCAGATAATTAGCCAATCAAATCCAAGAAATCATTACGACTAAGCGGAATATCTCGGAATTATATTAATTGATTTAGTTGTTTAAAAACTTTTCAAATCGATTAGTTGGAAAGTTGGCAACTGGTTGGTTTTTCAACTAACGATTTGGAACACTACAAAGGATATTAATTGAAATGATGCAGTTATAGTAATTAATTACCTTATAGCACCGTCAAATGTACCAGGACGAAACCCCATTCCTTGACCAACATCTTGTAAGAACAAATCACCTTCAACCTCACGGTCCAATGCAACTTCTGCATTAATAAAAAAAATGTTCGTATTAAATAATAAAATGTGGAGTTCATACTGAGACGTATGCTAATTTTGTAATTATTGATTTGACTCACGTAGCATAGAAGGGGAAATATCCATCCCTACCCACATATGACCTTCTTCATCTAAAATTTCACCACTTAAACCAGATCCGCATCCAATATCAAGCAAAAAAGCTGGTTCATTTTCTGGTAAATTTAGTAATTCAAGGGCTCTATATGTCTGTTGTCAATATAATAATTTAATCAATCTGAAGACGATATTTTACTTGATTAAAGTTATTTCATAACTACCAACTCTGCTTGAATACTTTGTATTCGAGTGCTAAACAATAAAAATACTTATTAAAAAATTTCTCTGGAATAGCGTTAATTAAGGCGAATTAATTACTTTGAAGTATATTTCTTTGCTTCTTCGTCATTGTAATACTATTACTCATTAAATAAATAATTAGCGCTTTAGTTTTATTGATATTATCCAATTAATAACAAGTAATTGTTGTTATGTATTTACAATTTCTGGTGGTGCTTGGTGTTCCGGGCGGGACATTTTTTTAAGATCTTGATCTTAAAAAAAACTTGAATTTATCAAATTACTGATTAGCAAATGATCGACCATCACATGGAATTTTTAATGTTAAAGGTAGGTCCGGTATGGGCCGGCCCGACTAGGGATGTTAATGGTGTATAATACTCCGGAGTAACTTAGGAGTATAAGCCACTCCATACCAGCGTGATTTAGGCATCACTCCACTCCGGCTTATTAAGATATACTTAAAAGAAGTAAATCACTTTAGAGTAATACTATTAATGTAAAATAGTTTATACTCTGGAGCCACTATTATATCAACTGTAAAGTGGTTTATACACTGGAGTAACTATTATATAAATATAAAATCCTATACTATAAATATATAAATTTACTGTACTTAGTAGATAGTATAAAGATTGTAAGCAGTAATGTATAATGATCAATATACATCCAATAAAGTCCAGAGGCATGACCTCACCTTAAAAACAAAAAAAAAAAAATATATATATATATAAATTTACTCTGGATTATATACCGGATTATACTTTGGGTTATACTTCAGAGTATGCCCCGACTCATATATTTGGCTTATAATAGATTAATACTTCAGTGTTTAATTATAGAGTTTGCTCTGAGGTGGTGTTCTCTAGTATGGAGTGGTTTTGGGTATTACTCTGGTAGAGTACGCTCCACACCACCCTGGAGCACTCCATTAACATCCCTAGGCCAACCTGCTAATTTCTGGGTTTGGCCCGGCCCATTCAGAAGGTAAGACCATACTTTTTATCTTTATTAGAAATCTAAATAATTTTTAGTATATCTTTCAGCTAAAAATATATAAAATTAAAATTACAAAATATTATCTTTTTTTTTTTTTTTTTTTTTTTTAAGGTGAGGCCTTGCTTATATTTTTATTGGGTAATTTATATAAGTAATTACATATAGCATATAAAAAATATTATCAATATTAAAAAAAAATAAAACTATTGTACAACAAATAGTTTTTACATTTTATTACTATATATCTGATATATATATTGCTATATAATCTAGTATAAGCTTTTAAAAAATACTCAATGTATTTATTTTAGCAACAACTTTTTAAAAAAGAAATAGCTAATTAAAAAGTATTCCTTAACTGTTAAATAGGACCCAAACAATCTATATAAGATCATATTTGAAAAATTGCTAATATAGGCCCTTTTTTTTAAAAAAAATTATATTTGAAAAGTAGGTGTTGGGTAAAAAGTTTATATTTGAAAACAGCTAATGACTAAAAGGTTATATTTAAAATAATACTACAGTCATACCTCCATACAATCACCTCCCATATAGTCACAAACTCTATATAGTCACTCGATTTTGTGCGGTCATTTTTTTTAATAATGTATTAAAAATACCTTTATATAATCACAATAATAGTGTAATCACTATCACATTTTTTTAGAGATTTTTTAAATTGATTTATTAAAAAAAATACCTCTTCATAATCACAATTTTTTTATTGGTTATAATTGTGATTGGCTAGTTAAAAATGCATACCATATCTCTTTTGGTCCAAAAACTTAAAAACGTTTGAGAGTCTGGTCCAAAGCTGCAAATTGGTCTAAGTCTAATATATTTATTGGCACTGAACAAGTTTACTTAGTGCATTTTGTTAGAATTAATTAGTAAAATTTTATGAATCATAAGATTTTATAGAATTTTATTAATAAAATTCTATAAAATCTTATAATTTGTAAAGTTTTATTAATTGAGTCTAACAAAATGCACTAAGTAAACTT
>QKWP01000258.1:389523-400108 GCA_003550325.1 Gigaspora rosea
TATAGAATTTTATTAATAAAATTCTATAAAATCTTATGATTCATAAAATTTTACTAATTTATTCTAACAAAATGCACTAAGTAAACTTGTCTAGCACCAAAAAAATATATTTGGACTTAGACCAGACTGCAGACTTCGGACCAACCTTAGACCAGACTCAGACTTGACTAAAAGTCTGAATATAAAAGTTCAAAAATCAGACCAGACTTAGACTTGACTAAAATCTGGTTCAAGTTGGTCTGTAGGAGCACTAAGTACCTCTTTAAGATCACATTAAATATATTTTTATATTGTGTGATTGTAAAGAGGTAATTCTATTTAAGCACACCTCTATATAATCACCAAAAAATGCTAGCCAAATAGGGTGATTATACAGAGGTATGACTGTAATAGAGTTCTGGTTTTTTTTTTTAGAAATATAGTTCTATTTTTTTTTCTTTTTTTTAAAGAATATAGTTCTGTTTTATTTTTTTTAAAGAATATTGTATTTCAAAAAAAAATAAAAAATCCTAAATTCTTTCTAAATATTTGAAATCTAGCTAATATATACCAATATAAAAGTGCTAACAAAAAAAAAATTACTATTATACCCAAATATAAGCTCATATAGATTATTCAGAGTTCTCTTTAAACT
The DNA here is from genome assembly GCA_003550325.1 of Gigaspora rosea. Taxonomy (NCBI): domain Eukaryota; kingdom Fungi; phylum Glomeromycota; class Glomeromycetes; order Diversisporales; family Gigasporaceae; genus Gigaspora; species Gigaspora rosea. Next base: position 390,158 of record QKWP01000258.1, read on the forward strand.
GTAATCCAGACAAATTTGCCTGTATTTTTTTAGAGATATTTACAATTTTTTAAATAAAATAAAATTTTATTAAGAATATAGAATATATTTTATTAGACTATTTTATTTATAGAATATTTGTTTTTGAAATATATTTTATAGTATAAACTTTATTATAAAAATTTTTTAAATTTATTAATAAACTTTAAAGCAATAAAAGTTTAAAGTTTTTATTTTAAAATTTTACTATAAAATTTTTTTTATATTTTTAAAATTTGGGCGTTATTTTATGGTGACCCTGTGATCGGCCAATCAAAAGCGATTAAGTGGTTAGCTTTTTTTTATTAATAGGCAATTCTCCAGTCAACTGGTTCAAAAATTTTTTTTTATATATAAATTTTATTATAAGTGCAAATGCACAGTGTCTCTATCTAAAACTTTTTTTTTATACTAAGTTAATCACCTTTCTGGCTTAAGAGACTTTTGTAAAGCTCATTAAAACGCATCTAATGGTAGTTAGAGCGTCAAAATTGGCTTGGTGAATACCAAGATATCTTTAAAAAACCTTTCTTTTACTATATAAATTACTTTATAAACAATACTATAGTTTGCAAAGAAATTTACATAGTAAAAGAAAGGTTTTTTAAAGATATCTTAGTATCCACCAAGCTGATTTTAACACTCTAACCACTATTAGATGCATTTTAATGAGCTTTACAAAAGTCTCTTAAGCCAGTAAGTTGATTAACTTAGTATAAAAAAAGGTTTTAGATAAAGCGCTATGCATTCGCACTTATAGTAAAATTTATATATAAAAAAAAAATTTTTGAACCAGTTGACTGGAAAATTGCCTATTAAAAAAAACTTCATGAAGTAAAAAATAATAATAATAAAAAACTTTTCGAAACTTTGCAAAACTTTGCGAAACTTTGCGAACCTTCATTAGCAACTTTTATATATAGATATTAATTGATATATAACAGTTAATTGTTTTATATCGATTAAAAAATAACAATATATATCGATTAACTGGCTAAAAACCAATATATATCTATAATCGATATATATCATTTTCTATATTATAATCGATATATGGAGTCTGTTCCTTGAAAATCAAGTTTTGATCATATGATTTACTATGTCCTATAAGGTCATTTTCAAGGAACAGACCCTATATATCATTTCTATATTATAATCGTTATATATCTATAAATCAATTATAATCGTAATTATTTAAAACGATATATAATAATTAAACAGATCTTTAATGATTACATATCTATCACGAAAATTTCAACACAAATCACCAGGTAAAAAAAAAACAAAGTTCAAAATTTCTTAATTGCCAATTCAGATAAAATTGGCAATATTTCTATATTTAGAATTGGGCAAAACAAATATATAAACAAAGTAGTACAAAATCTGAATCAGGCCTATATATATAAAATTTTTATATGATTTAAAGAATTTTAAAGATGTTTTTACTCACATCTTCTTATTTACTGGTCCGATTTTAATGAAATTTTACGAGTAGATGCACAAGAACCTGCTTTACAACTTTACTTATATTAAAAAATAATATTTACTTAGTACAAAAAAAACTTTTTATTAGGCCTAAAACAGATTTACTAATATATTGTTTATATATTTGTTTATTTTCAATTCCAAATATGGTAATAATATAGCTATAGTGCCGATCTTATCTGGATTGTAATTAAGCCCATTTGATTTGTAAGCTACCATGGATCATAAATATATATTTCATAAAATGTGCAAAAAAACTTAAAAAAATAAGCCAGTTTGTACTATTTTTACTCTTCTCTTCTTTTTACCCTTTACTTTCTTTTACTCCTCTCTTCCTTTCTTTCTCTTTTTTTTATCTTTCTTTTTTCTTTTTAATATTTCAAATACTTTTGTAGATCTGTAATCTGGATCATATCAAAAACACGTTTGACTAATGTTTTCAAAATATTTCGATGATTTTTAATAATTGTACTATAAGATTAGATTAGATCTTTGTTTATTTTTTTTTTGTTTATAATTTAGATTTTCTATCAATTTTACATTGTTTTTTTATTTTTCTTTTGTTTTTTTTTTGGTTTTGTTTCATTTTGTTTAGTTTTTTTTGTTTTTTTTTTATTTTTATCACTTTACTACTAGCACTTTGCAAGAGATCCAATGACTTTTTAACACTTTGTACAAGCCAACTCAGTCTTTCGACACTTTGCAAGAATACACAACTAATTTTTATAGCAATTTCTAAATTTCAAGATTGCAAGTTTTTGCAAGTTTTTGCAAGTTTTTGCAAAATTTATTTATTTTTTTTTTAACTTGACGATCCTGTCTTTATTTATTAGTAAATATACAGTGACTAAAGCAATTACTGCTGCTTCAATAGTATGTAATACATTTTCAACCAAATAAAGACTCACTCGATACCTAAGTACCCAGGTATGACTTGCTAATAACATATTTATCTCCGTCGGGGTTCCAAACTCACTCGAGACTTGAATCCCAACATCATTGATCAGTTGTTAACGCCGTGTCAGGATCGTACTCCTTTTCTTAAAATTTTTTCTTCATAAAGGGCAAAATGAAAAAGGTGGAAAGCAAAAACCAACTGCCAAAAAATATATTTAAAAATTATATAATACTCATAAATTTAGCTCTACTCTAAATTTAGTTCATATTATATTTAAAATCACATTCAGGATAGAGTTAACCTTGCAAGAATTTTCTAAAATGTTCTCCAATTGATCAACATCAGTCCCTGTCCTACACATAAGCAGCAACATGAATTTCTCATGACTCTTGTTCCCAATTTGGACCTGGTAAACAATGCAGATCTTTTGGAGGAGATAAGCTGAATTTCCTTTTTTTGTTGGCAAAAGTATTCTCTAAAAAACTCTAAAAAAAGCGAGAATATGGTAGTAGGTATTTGGTTCATGTTTTTAAATTTTCTAACGAGCATGTTGGAGCACTTCTTTGCTGTTTTCCTTGTAAGCCACTTGCAAAAGACTTCATTGACGAAAGACTTCTTTCTCCAAAATTTTGTATACAAGGGTGCCACCTCCTGCCGTATACTAACACTTTTGGTTTGCATGCCAAATATATGAGGGAGTCTCTAAAGGAAAAAGCAGAAGAACCACTTTGGTTAACCTTCATAAAAACTGTCGTTTTGTTGTGCTTCTTCTTTTTACTCCAGCAAATTTGTTTTTCATTTGTTGTGAAAATTTTGGTACAAGTGATCGTTGGGGAGAGTTCTGATTTTGAATTGTTTTTGCAAAATTTCGTTTTATTTATTCTTCATTTTATGTTTTTGTTTTTGTTTTTTTTTTGTTTTATTTTTATTAATTTATTTTATTCTAGCACTTTGCAAAAACCTTCGACGATTTCTGATTTTCAAGATCACAAACTCTTACTTTAGGGAAATGGAGATTTGGGGCTTTGTTTATTTTTTATTTAGTTTGCTTACATTTTTGTTTTTTTTTGTTTTCTTTTTTTTTACTTATTTTTTTAATTTTATTTTATTTTATTTATCCCTTACTTCTTTTGGAACTTTGCAAGAAAATGACTTGATTTTTAATATCTTTGGCACTTTGCAAGAAGTCACAAATATGAGTGAATATAGTCGAATATGAGCGAATATAAGCAAATATAATAGTTTATTTTTTTTTGTTTTTGTTTTTTTTGTTATTTTTTTGGGGTTGTTTTTTGTTTTTTTTTTACTTATTAGGAAGTTGCAAATATGAGCGAATATTAGTGAATATAAATAAATATGATAGTTAAACAAAGAAGAAGAGAAATAATAGCTAACTATAGAGCAAGAAAAATAAGTGTATAGAGCTAGTATTATGTGACAAAATATGAAAGTAGTTTAAAATATTACTATTTTTTCATTTTCATTTTTTTTGGGTTTATTTTTTTTGTTATTTTTTTATTTTAGGAAATAGTGAATATAAGCGAATATAAGTGAATATTATAGTTAAAACAAAAAAGAAAAGAAATAATAGCTAACTGCAGGGTGAGAAAATAAGGGGAGTAACAAAAATCAGGTGATTTTTTAGGGAGGGGGGTAAAAAAAGTTGAAATTATATATAAGAACCTGACTATTTATATATTAAGGAAGAGGGAGGGGGGTAGGCCTCTGATAAAAAATAATCAGGTGATTAATGACACTGTCCTAAGTGTATAAAGTTAGTATTATGCAACGAAGTGCGAAAGGTTCAAAATATTACTATTTTTTATTTTTGTTTTTTTCATTATTTTTTTTCGGGTTTAGTTTTTTTTTGTTTTTATTTTTTGTTATTTTTTTTCATTTTTTCGTAAAAAATATATAATAATATATAATAAAATATATAATATTTATTAAAAATATACTGGTATATTTAATTAAAATATAATGTACACTCCCCTGACAGTAGTCACCGGAATTTTAATATCACAAAGATCTAACCTGATTTGTTAATAATCGTAACTACATATAAACCCGATTTTTTTTTATATGCAGATCGGTCTTTGTGCAATAAGTAAAGTTGTTTGCCATAACGATTTGCATATATTTTGAGAATTTTAAAAAATTTTATTGTCTTTTTAAAAATACTTTGATATTTTAGATGCATGTAAACAAAAAATAAAAAATAATAATCAAAATTATTATATTTCGATGCATTCTTGAACCCTTTAAAATATTTTTATGAAAATTTAATCCTATATGCTTTAGAACTTAGAGAACAACTTTTATTAAGTCGATAATTAGTGTCAACAATACAGTTGTTTCAGGAATGATGTGTTTATTTAAAATTTTAATTTTTAAAAAATTCTATTTTTTTGTATCTTAACATTTTTATATAAAGAAACATTGTAAAATTTATAAAAATATGATTTTAAAATACAATACACATATTATATTATATTATATTATATATTATTTATTTTATTGGACTATTTCAATATAAATTTTATAATGTTTCTTTATATAACATTTTAAGATACAAAAAATAGTATTTTTTTAAAATTAAAAAATTTATTAAATACATCATTCCTGGAATAACTGTATTGTTAACACTAATTATCGACTTAATGAAAGTTGTTCTCTAAGTTCTAAAGCATATAGGATTAAATTTTTATAAAAAAATTCTAAAGGGTTCAAGAATGCGTCGAGATATAATAAGTTTAATTATTATTTTTATTTTTTGTTTACAGGCATCTTAAATATCAAAGTATTTTCAAAAAACTTAATAAAATTTTCTAAAATTCTCAAATTTTGTGCAAATAGTTATGGCAAACAACTTTACTTATTGCACTAAGACCAATTCGCATATAAAAAAAAAATCGGTTTTATATATAGCTACGATCATCAACAAATCAGGTTAGATCTTTGTGATATTAAAATTCCGGTGACTACTATCAGAGGAGTGTATAATAATAATAATAAATAAATAAATTTAAAATTTTATATTAAATTATGAAACCTTGTAAAACATGCGAAAACATGAAAATAAATATACAGTATAATAGTATTGTTATTTGTAATTTTAAACTGATATCTATTGATTATTACTGATCATTATCGATTACTATCTTAATCAATAGTCCTCCTTAGAGGGGATTTAAATCGATTACTATCCAATAACTGATAAAAATCGATAGTAATCTCCATGCAAATTTTGGTAATGTTTGTGAAACAAAAAAAATTCAAAACTTTGCGAAACTTTATAAAACTTTGCAAAACTTTGTGAAATTTTGTGAAAAAAAAAAATTTACAAACATCGTTATATGATAGAGTAACGAACCCTATTTTTTATTATTTAAAAAAAGCTTCATGAAATACATGTAATATAAAGAAGAAAAAAAACTTGTAAAACTTTGCAAAACTTTACGAAACAAAAAAAATTTACAAATATCAATACATAACAAAGTAACGAAATTACATTTTTTATTATTTAAAAAAAAAACTTTGTGAAATAAAATAATAATAATAAAAAAAAAATAAACTTTGCAAAGCTTTGCTAAGCTTTGCGAAAACTTTGCAAAACAAAAAAAAAATTTACATATCAATGCGTAGCAAAATGACAAAGCCACCAAAACCACTAATCTATCTATACCAAAACTACCAATTCATTACAACAAAGGACAGTGAAAAAAACTGCCCATCTATTGCGACTAAGACAATAAAAACAGAAAGCGAAAACAACAAATAATCCTTGGAAGAACTACTGAAAACGACGAGTTTACGAAAAAACCCATAAAAGACGAGAAACGAACCCACTAAAAAAAAGAAGAATTAATTGATAATCCGCCTATCAACTGGAGAATGGTGAAATGTAGTGTGCTTCCATCCAAAAGTTTTTTCTTACTAAGTTAATGATATATAACCACTAATTGAAAGTTGTAGAGCTTGTCGAAGTGCATCTAATAGTAGTTAGATTATCCAAATCAGTACAGTGAATGGCGAGTTATCGTCAAAAAACAATTGGCTGACTATATAAAAATTCGTAACGGAAATTACATATAAAAATCACTATAGGTGAAATATGGCGTGCTTCTATCTAAAACTTTTTTCTTACTAAGTTAACGATATATACTCACTAATTGAAAGTTGTAGAGCTCGTCGAGACGTATCTAATAGTGGTTAGATCATCCAAATCGGCCCAGTGGATGGTGAGTTATCATCAAAAAATAATTAGCTGACTATATAAAATTCCTATAGGGCGTGCCATTTATTACGTAATATTTTTTACTTAGTAGCCACCTCTACCCATGTATAGTATGATAATTCTGATTGATTAATATAATATATAGACGTGATTACTACCTCTGACCATGTATTCATGGTAAAAATTACATTGTTTACATAAAGATTTTATATAGTCGACCAATTATTTTTCGATAATAACTCGCCATCTACTGGGCCAATATAACTACTGTTAGATGCGTCTCAACGAGCTCTACAACTTTCAATTAGTGAGTATATATCATTAACTTAGTAAGAAAAAAAGTTTAGATGGAAGCACGCCACATTTCGCCTATAGTGATTTTCATATGTAATTTCTGTTACAGATTTTTATATAGTCAGCCAATTGTTTTTTGATGATAACTCGCCATTCACTGTGCCGATTTGAATGATCTAACCACCATTAGATGCATCTTAATAAGCTCTACAAATTTCAATTAGTGGACATGTATTGTTAACTTAGTAAGAAAAAACTTTTAGATGGAAGCACGCCACATTTCGCCATTCTTCAGTTGACAGGTAGATTATCAATTAACTAAAAAAGCTTACTGGAAAATTTAGCAAAAAAATGACGAAGAACTTATCTAAAAAATGATGAAGAATCAACACCAAAACTAACGAACTTATTAAAAAAACTCACCGAAAAGCAACGAATTTACCAAAAAACTTCCAAAAAAAAACGACAACAAAAAGCTTACGGTACTGAAAAATTTACCAAAAACAATGAAGATTTACCAGAAGAACCTATCGAAAACGACAAAGAACAACACTAAAAAACAACAAACTTGCCAAAAGACCTACTGAAAAATGAGGAAACTTACCAAAAATGACAACAAACTTGCCGAAAGAACCCACCAAAACCAACGAAAACCTATTAACTCTACAAAAAACCCAATGCAGAACTTGGCGAAAGAACTTGAAAAATAACCTACTGAATTACACAATCTAAGTGCAACTAACTTCATGAGGCTCCAACTATGACACCAACTACGACAACAATGACAGCACCAACGAAAGCTCCGTGACAGCTTTAGTGAAATCTCTAGTGACAACTCGAAATAACTACTAAAAAAAATATCTCGTTAATAAAAAAAACAAACCAAAAAAAAATAAAAAATAATTAAATACAAAAAAAAAACAAATCATTTATATGGGGTGTCTTCAATTAAAAGGGCCCATTTTTACATTTTTTTGAAAAATGAGTTTTCGTTAAATTTATATAAATTTTGACATGATTGACTTTTTTTAATTATAAATGAAAGTTGAATTACATAATAAAAAATCAAGATAATGTAAAATGAAAAATTACATGAGGCTGCGTAGAGCCAACACGTCACGAGTTTACCCAATAGTCACCTGCCGTCTTTAACCAATCAATATCGTGAAATTTGATTGATCCCGGATCAGTCCGAAAATCAAAACAAATAATTAAACTCAAATATCTCAAAATAAAATATATGTAAAAACGGGCCCTTTTAATTGAAGACACTCCATATGATCGCCAATCTAAAAAATGATTGGTCGATTATATAGGATCGCCATGGCGATAGATCACTATTTATAATTTTTCTTAAAATTTTATATATTTTATCTATAAAAAAATTTTTTTTATTTTAAATACAAGTCTTAATTTTTACAATATTGTATTAAAAACAGAGAGTTAGAGTTAATATTTATAGAGTTTGTTAAAAATTAGTAGATATATAATTTTTTTGGCTAAAAATTTTTTAAATTTGTCTATTTTTAGCTTATAAATCAGCACTATAGCTATATTATTACTATATTTAAGAATTGTCTAAAGCCAGGTACATTCACATGATAGAGAGCCAATCAAATAGTAATATTTGATTTTTACAAATCAGCCTAATAAGAAAAAATAAGGAAAAAAGTAAAAATTCTGAAAATAAAAGAAATAAGTATCTAAACCTATTTAGAAGCATTTAATAAAAAATGTTAAAAAACAATTTTATTATAAGACAAAACAAGTCTAATCCCAATCTCTAACTAACTCTTATCCTAATTTAATTAAATAATCAAAATATATAAATGCACCTGGCTTTAGCCAATTTCTATATTTGAAAATAAACAAATAAATAAACAATATATTAGTAAATCTAATATTGATTCTTATAAAAAGTTTTTTTTTATACTAAATAAATATTATTTTTGGCTCTAAGTGAAGTTATAAAGCAAGTTCTTATCGTTCTAATAGTACAAAATTATTAAAATTAAACTAGTAGATAAAAAAGATATAAATAAAAATATCTTTAAAAAATCTTTAAAATATATAAGAATTTTATATATATAGGCCAGATTCAAATTTGGTAATATATTGTTTACATATTTTAAATATAAAAATAGTCTAATTTTATCTGAATTGGTAATTAAATTTTTTTTTATAATATAAAATTAAATCTATATCTATAACTATATACTAAAAAAATTTGTATATAATGTTTTGTATAATAATAAAATCAAAATTTATACAGAATTGTGAGAAAATCTTTTTTTCTTTTGGTTTCAAAGTGCCTGTTTTGAGGCATATAGTTTATTTGGTTTAATTATTTTAAATTTACTTAGACAAAAGTACAACTAGCCATATGTACACTTTCGGTATCTAATTAGTAATATGAATCAAAAATCGATTAATTGCCAATCCAGATAAGATCAGCAATATTTCTATATTTAGAATTGGAGCAAAACAAATGTATAAACAAAGCAGTACAAAATCTGGATCAGGCCTGTATATATAAAATTTTTATATGATTTAAAGAATTTTAAAAACGTTTTTGCTCATATCTTCTTATCTACTGGTCTGATTTTAATAAAATTTTATTAGTAGATGCACAAGAACCTGCTCTACAACTTTACTTATATCAAAAAATAATATTTACTTAGTACAAAAAAAACTTTTTATTAGGCCTAAAACAGATTTACTAATATATTGTTTATATACTTGTTTATCCCCAATTCCAAATATAGGGGATGGCTAAAGCCATGTACCCACGTGATGTGATTATTGAGAGACGTGATTATCACGTATCTGGTACTAACCGTATAAAATCTAATCTGATACTAATTCGTTGTGTACATACACATGCATTTTTTCTTTTTTTTTCTTTCCCACCCACAAAGTAGTTTTTCCTGACCGCTATTACCGTAATTTTTTTTTCTTCCTAAAAACAAGTTGAAGTTTCGTAGTCTTTTTTGAATACTAAATGCGCGTGCATTTTTTT